>WHVD01000002.1:1800000-2014536 GCA_015178975.1 Hysterangium stoloniferum | reverse complement strand
TCGGACTGCCTCTCGAATAATCTGTGACCGGGATAAGAGATGGACCTGCAGGTTTTGGCGGGAAGTCTGTAAGATCTATGGTACCACCCTTGCAGTATCTTCGGCTCATCATCCTCAAACGGATGGGCAAACGGAGAATATGAATGCGACCATAGAACAGATGCTTCGAGCCTATTGTGCCTCTGCTAAGGAAAGCTGGTCCCAGTGGATTGAGGTAGTTGTTCATGCATACAACTTGACTGTTCACAGTTCCACAAACTATGCCCCGGCCTTCTTATTAATGGGATACCTCCCAAGAGGAATGTCTCGAGTCCTAGGAGGTGACGAGCCCCTAGTTCCTAGAGAACTATCAGACAGCCCTATGGCCGACCAATGGATCCTCGAGCTAGAAAATCATCGGCAGATGGCGCGGGATTCAATCGCTCGAGCCCAAGAGATTCAAGCACGAGCGTATAACAAGAAGCAAAGACCTGTAGAAGATATCTCTGAGGGAGACTTTGTATTGGTGAACCCCCACTCCCTCGAACTGGTGGAAGTCAAGGGAACGGGGAGGAAACTAATACAAAGATGGATTGGACCATTCGAGGTCCTTGAGAAATTGAACTCTCAAGTATTTAGGCTTAAGATTCCCCTGGAGTATCCTATGCATCCAGTCATTAATCGGGATCATCTGCGGAAATATCAACCCTCTCCTTCCAAGCTAGGTCCGAGACCCCAACTTGAGAACCTAAGAGAGCTGAAATCAGATCATGAAGAATATGAAGTCGAAGCTATTGTTGGACATAGGAAACAGCGAAATCGTCTGCTATTTAGGGTGCGCTGGAAAGGTTATGGACCCGAGGAGGATTCGTGGTTAAGCAGCACTGACCTTAGAAACGCTCCGGCACTTCTGAGGGCATACAAGGCGCTGTTCAATATTTAACGGGATATATGCGCTCAAGGAATCATCTATTCCCTCTCTTTTGTAACTTCCTTTCAGAAATATCTCAGTTATTCAGTGAGCCATCTCATTGGCTTTTATTCTTTTTCATTTTTCTATCCCTTCGTTCGATTGGGACAACCATTAATTGGCAGCGGACACATTTCCCCAAAACCCAGCCACAATTAATGAATTTTATTTAACGACCAACCGAGTGGAGTTTCAATTCAATATATATAAAAAAAGTACACGTAAATTCGCATAAATTTTCTTTATCTTTCACACCACGTCCTTCACCTATCTACAGCCCTTCCCTCTATCTTCAACTTCACCACTTTTATCGGGCTATAATGCTCCCTTTCCAACAAAACAAGCAAGTCCTCCCTAAGTTCAAAAAGGTCCCGCGAGCCCCGACAGCCAGTACATCCACGACCAGCGGGGGATTCATCACCCGCATGCCTCGTACAGACAATGTCGAGAGCAATTGGGGTACCCAAAATTCAACCCCCCTGTCGACTTTCTCCTTCAGTGATGAGCCGGGGAAAAGTACCGGTACGGATTGGAGCAAGCCGTTAGGCCCCTCCGTCAGACCGTCATCTGAGGAAGTCGCTGCTAGCATGCGGAAGCAGGAAATGTTTATGGAAGAACACAATGCAAGGAGACTCACCCGCAAAAGAGAAAGGCGTGCTGAGTATAGAAGTCAACAGGAGGTGAGGGGAGCAAGAGAAGGAGTCCCCTCCAAGCGGCAGCGGCGTGAGTACAGAGCGCAATGCGGAAACAGAGCTTCCGTGCCAATCCTTCCCCCCGTGGGAGAGAAATGGGCCGACTTCACGGAGACCGATGATAGCGAGGGTGGGACGCCTTGTATTAGGACGACGGGAACCAAGAGCTGGAAGGAGAAGGAGGGTACCATCTTTTACGACTGGGAGCTACTTCGACGCATTAAGTTGCAACGCATAGTTCTTACCCGAGGGGACGGTCAAACGCTGCCCCAACAAGAAAAGGGATACCGTAGGGGACCAATTGAGTTTTCCTCGGACAAGGATGAGGAGGAGGATGAGAACAGAAATGGCGTGTATAGCATCCGATCTCTGGGAGAGGATTGCCATGAAGGGTTCCTTCTCCCGTCTAAAGTTCGTTTCGTAACCAGCGACCCCAACCAAAGACAAACGCGGAGACCGTCGTCCAGAGTATGGAGGGGTCACTGCCCTAGTCAACAGTCACTGGAACGCGAACCTTCCACGATTCCGGTCCCACATCTCTCGCCAACGTCGAGGCCCCTCCCCATCATTCACCCTACACACACTCCCTCAGCCCCGATTCTAACGCCTCATTTACCTCCCTCTTCAAAAGCTGTACCAGTCCCAACCTCACTTGGGATGTCAAGGCCCCCTCCCATCCTTCACCCGACACACACTCCCTCAGCCCAACGCGAACCTTCCCCGATTCTGGCGCCTCGTCTCTCTCCCTCCCCGAAAGCTATACCGGTACCGACCCAACTTCCGCCGTCACCGGGTATCCCTCCCGACTCTCCATATTCATATTGCGTGTCCTTGGGTAGCCCTATCCAGGACCTTCCACCAGAGCGAATGGATGTCGATTTGGACCCCCCTACACCGGACGTCATCGATCCCCTGACAAGTAGAAAGGTGAAGGAGATGCAGAAAGCCACCACCCCTCCCCGAGAACAATCCCCTATTCCCGTCCTTGACAGCCCGGTTCCCCTCACTGAGCCCGTATCCACAACTTTCTGGATGCGAGTAGCTGTCAACTACCCTTCCGAACAGTTTCCTGTCAGAAGGGTGCTATCAGAGCTCATACCGGTACTTCAACAACCGGTCCTTCAAGGGAGCCTCAAGGGTTGTCGTGGTCTGGCTCCATTGTCGGAGATAATGGAGGATTTCTATCTCTCCTTCGAGGATCTTGCAGAGGGGAAGAACTTTGCACGAGCAGCACAGGAGATTAAACTCTCTATGTTCCGGCACATCATAGTGGAGCTTCACCGTCTGCCCCCAGACTCAGCGAATGTCCTCTCTATTGCTGGCTTAGTAGATTTACTTGAGGCCCTCGTCCTGACGCCTCCCACAGAGACCACCATGCAGCCACACGTTCCTGCCCTACTGCCCGCGTCTTCTTTTCCCCTCCCCAATGCTCCTCTTCTCGCGCGGATTTCCGCTCCGCCAGTTAGTATCTGCGCAGTCGTTCGTTGTAGAGAGAAAGCCTACAGACGATGGGCCGACTCCTTGTACAGGAATCCTAGTGATTTGACTCGGGCGAGGATAGCTGAATCCTTCAGAGTAAAAAGGGAACGATGGGGAAACCTCATTTTGGACCTTGGGGGATCCTCACAGGAAGCTTGGGGCGGCGTCCCAGATGCTCTTCGACACCTAGTATAGCACATCCCTTTGAACTGGGGGGCACTGTAAAGGGTATGCATATATGCATACCTGGACTAAGGAATAATAACTGGATTATAGTACTTTATTATTTACCTTTTATTTTCTTTCTTTATATTCTTTCTATATTTCGAGCACACCTTGATTTTGTAGTTCGAAGCTTTGTGTATACCTATGGGCGCTCTCGGCGCCAAAAGAGACAGACAACTTTTACCCAGCAGACACCACCTCGTAACGACTTAGACGTCGAATAGCGAGAGGTGTCAAGGGTAGTATCTCAGCTACCATAAGGGTAGCATTCTCTAGTCTACTAATAGCCTTTTGGACTCGAACCGCTAAGGTCGAGTTCCGCTTTCAAGACTTTGCGCTCGTCGACACCGTAGTCGACTCACGCTACTATTACTCTATCCTAGACACTCAGTCTTTAGCTGAGTATCTTACTTATTTCTAGCTACTAGTTGTACCGTAAAAGGTCAACTCATTATCTTACTGTTCTAAGCCATCACGAGCAACTATACAGTTGCTCTTGAGGCGTGCAGTGCATTCTTATACTAGTACTAACAGTCTAGTAGTCTATAGTATTGTACTGACGGTCAATACTCTCTAATAGTAGTTGAATAAACACTATTCTTCGTATATTGAGTGGTCAGAATCCACCACTCTTCACAAGACCCCATTGGATTTCTGACCTCCTGGCACACAACTTAACAGGGCCATTGGATCCTATTCTTGGCTATTTTTTAACTTTCTTTATGGTGATTTTTGAAGTTCTTGTTCAGCTTAGGCCTTCCTGGCAGGCATCCAGGGAAAACCTGTGGATGTTTGGAGAATAGGTATGACTTGGGTTCAGCTTGTGTGCTGTGCCCTCACATGATTGCTAGGTCCAATTTCACAGAGAGCTGCGGGAAACCCCAGGAGTCTGGGAATATGCAAAGTGAAAGGGTCAGGGAATACAGGGGATCTGAGAATATGCTATGCTAAATTTGGAAACCCTGGGGGCTCTGGAAATTCTAAAGGTTAAACTAGTCAGGGGAATTTATGAAAGAGCTGATGACCCCAGAGGTGGAGTTGAGACTGTAAATAATTGGAAATGGGTTAAAGAATATCAATGAGAAACAATACCAAAACTGACAATGCAAGGACTTGACTGCCCCCTTACACAAATGATGTGAACTGTGATGGGAAGGAGCCTGATTAAAGACACTCCCACCAGGACTGGGAGGAACAGAGAGAGGCTGAGGGAGCCTCACTGCAGTTCACACAGTCATGACATGATCAGAGAGTGCTGTTAATGGAGATCCTATGAATTGTCATCCAGTTGTATAAAGGTTAAGCCACCCGACAGCCTCTTGTCTTTAAAACAAGGGGTGTTGGTATCTCATTGAACAGACAGTTTCTTTGAACGATGTCCAAAGTTTACCTCTGATCATGGATTGTTACATTCTAAACGTGAGCTAGAGACAAGATACCAATCAAGCTTGAATCATGCCCACTTTCTCCGAGTTTCTGTCCTCTCAGGCCGACTCCCTTTCCAATGCGCCGACTCCAACGGCCGATATCTAAACACTACTTCAAAGTTATACCTACTAGGTGGGCTACCTACCTATCAGATACATATTCCTCTATGTTCCCTTGTTCGTATATGACAGAAAAATACAAGATGTGGTAAAACTAGAGACCAAAGTCTTGAACAACCTCCTCGATACTGGTAACAAAAACGTCGACGATCTTCTCAACCTGTAGGATTATATTTTTTAAATATCCGACGCATAAAATCCTGGTCGTCGACACCTACCTCTTCCTTGGTAACATTATAAGCCGGGGAGAGCATGCAGTGATCTCCGGTCTTTCCTTCGAGATCGGAACCTCCGACAAACCCCATGATGATAAGACCATTCTCCATACAACGCGCTTGAACAACCATTGCGAACTTCTGGCCCGCCATTTTTTCGGCGGGCACTTCGAATTCTATGCCGTACCAAAGACCACCGCCTCGGATGTCAAAGACATAGGGAGCGGCACGACTGTTGGGAGACAGGAGTCGCGACTTGAGAAGGGAGAACAGGTATGCGCCTTGCTTGAGGTTGTTCTCCAAGAGATTTTCGTTGCGGATGACGGCCTGAACAGCTAAAGAGGCGGCACAGGCAAGAGGGTGTGCCTTAGAATATGTTGTGAGCCCTGAATCATTGTCAAGCAAAAATGAAAGTACTTGGTAGGTATGACCGTGCTGCCAGTACCCATTCCTATCCCTGATACCGTCTGCAACACGCTTGTTCATAAGCACTGCGCCGATGGAAGCGTAACTGTGGGAGCAAATTAGCAGTATAACTCTTGATAAGCTTCGATAAACCGTACCCTCCTCCCAAACCTTTAGCAACGGCTTGAATATCGGGAGCCTCATTATCGCCGAAGCTTTCCCAGGCATGCATAGTTCCCATGCCTATTTAACACAATAAACTGATAAATTGGACAGATCGATGGTAATGATATACTTACGTCCCATACCACACATGACTTCGTCCAAAATAAAGAGTGCGCCGTGCTTGTGCGTGACCTCTTTCATGGCTTTGAAGTAGCCCTTCGGAGCGGCCACGACACCCGAGGTCGCGCCAACTATGGTCTCTGCGACGACTAGGAACCGCGTTGAGAGGCAATCAACTAATCCAGATATTGAACGTACACGCAATAACTGTATCGGGACCAAGCTCGACAAACTTGTCATCGAGCTCCTTGGCCAGACGGGCAACGTACTGTTCTTCCGTCTCGTCTGGCTTTTGAAATCGCTTGGCATATGCAGGAGAGACGTGATGAAAGTGGCTCTCATCCAAGATAGCCTTATAAGGGGCTTTCCTGCCTGCATTAGATGCTACACCGAGTGTGGCAATTGTATTTCCATGATACGAGATGTGGCGACCGATGTAGTTGTTGCGTTGTGGCTGGCCAATTTGGTAAAAATACTAGAGTGAATGATTTAATACAGACCATTTAAACTAGAAGTCCTTGGGCTACCTGACGGCTCAATTTAAGGGCAGCCTCCATGGCTTCAGATCCTTCGATAACTTTTAGATACGCAGGTTGTGATATATTGTGTGTCCATACCTCCGGAAACAAAGCCACAAAGCTCAAACACGCCTTTCCCTGTAGCCACGAGTTCTTCTGCCAGTATCTCAGCAGGCTCATTGGAAAGCTGCACATTGTAGACATCTGGTTAATTCATGTGTTTTAACCAGATGATAGCTTTAAAAAAATCGAAGTACTCACATGATAACGTTTCTACTTGCTTCTGGATAGCTTTGATAACTTCTGGATGTCCGTTACCTATGCATGCAACTGCTGCGCCACCAACAGCATCGATCAGTGTTGTGCCATCCTCCAGCTCAACGTGAATCCCTAATACTTCATAAGAATATGCTATCGCAAAAAGTGGGGGTTTTGAATATACCGTGGCCAGATCTGGCCACTGGTGGCCTCCAGGGCGTTCTGTGGAGGATAGACGTGGGTCGTTCACCCAACAGGGTATGACCGTTGGGTTTCTGAACAGGGCTTGTAAAAGTTGTGGAGGACATGATAGTCTTACACTAAACTGCGCTTTGTAGGTTATCAGTCATTTAAGTATTCTAATCGGTCACGAGGCAAGAATCTAGTTACGTATATCCGACTGCCGGTTGAGATGCTATTACAGGATGTTATATCCAGAAAAATGAAAAAAAGTCTCACCTGATAGTTAATTAATGGAGGACTTTGGAAATATTTGAAGTCATGCGCTGGGTATGATGAGGACGTTCAAATAGTAGATTGGCTGAGATCAATTTTATGGTGTACATAATCAGATTACCCTTAGAATCTGATTCCGTCTGCGAAGTTGTCCCCTTTTTGACATGTCATTCCAGATCGAAGCAACTAGTTGTTACATCCGCCAGGCGCTGAACTGGACGCCCATCATAATGTGTAGATCTCGCCATTAGAGAGTATTTGCAACTAATATATATCAGCAAAACTGAATTGGTTCCTGATATTCATATTAGGAACAATTCAGTTGGAGGCAAGGTGCTATGATCCTGAGCGTAGAATAGACCAGACAATGCTTATTTGTATGCAGTTAGTGCTCAGTGGTGTATGTAACCATTCACAGCGTGTTAGGTAAATATACTATGGTTGATTTTTTGCAACAGAACGCAAATGCCCCAGAATATATGTGACTTCATAATACTTACATTCAATTTGGGCATAATAATACAAAACTACAGCTATATATATATCCCGCATTATGCCTGTAGGAGAAACAAAATACAAGAATGCGTATATTAACTGTCCTATTCACGATGCGAGTGATATCGTGCCGTGATGGAGCCACGATGAGGTACTTGATTGAGGACTACAACGGGGCTTAAACTGTTTGAGAAAAAAAGAAAAAAGAAAAAGAAACAAAGGAGCAGCTCTACTAAGAGCTGACTACGATCCTCAGAAAATAATATGAATTCCCTTTCAAGCACTGTTTGAAAGGGCATATATGTATTAGGCTGGTTGTGTGCTTAGGCCGGCCAGTACAGGAAATGTTCGGATATGTTACGGGTAAATAAAGCAAACATATAAATAATGAACTATTTAGATGATGAAATAATATCTATCAAAAGGTTGAAATTGGTGTGAACAAAACAATACCCTCGAATATACTCTGGACTATTCAGAGAGTTCATTTTCCTAGGTCTACTGTGGTCCCGAATAGCTGAGGCAAGGCAGGTCTACGTTAACTCTCAAATCTCTATTCAGACTTCGACTAAACGGCTGATTTTCGGCAATTTGGCTGTGATCCTTTATCCTGAATCGGGGTCTGGCTTGGGGTTCTATAAAGCTTGAGAAATTATCTTGAGATTGGAGCCTCAGACAATATGTATCGACTACTTAGTAGACATAGCGAGGGAAAAAGCATGCAAACGCATTGCGCAGTATTTAATGAAGGGGATCCGAGTATTATCCGTCGGATACCCAGACCCATGATATATGAAGGTGATCAAAAAGTGATGGGTCCAAGTGCGTGCCACGAAGCTGGTCTCAGTAGCGGCTGCGGGCGTCTATAAAGAACCACTCATAATGACAAACTCTACTTGCGCCATTCCTCAATCTGCACCGTCATGTCCTTACCAGCGAACGCTTTGGTCGGATTGAAAACCGATGGGGACAAAATTGAAATCATTGACCAGCTCTTGCTACCTCATGTCAAAAAGTACATTTCCATCACCTCTACTGACGAGGCTTTTGAGGCCATAAAATCTATGAGGGTACGTGTATTTTTCCACATTAATCTATCCCTGACCCAGGATCATATACAGATCCGCGGAGCACCCGCTATTGCCTCTCTTGCTTCACTGTCGCTCGCATCTCATCTTTCAGTATCGCTCGCAGAGTCTCCTTCGCCCTCTTTCCTGGCCTCCCCAGCAGCCTTGAAAGAGTACGCGACGCCTATCCTCGATCATCTATACAGTTCCCGTCCAACGGCTGTCAATTTGGGGGCTGCAATCCGCCGTCTCACCCGCGTTCTTGACGCACCAGTCCCAGTTCAAGACGAAGCTGCCGCCAGAGAGGTTGCGAAAGCATTGGTCAAGGAAGGACGCCTGATTGCTGATGAAGATGTCGGCCGAAACATTGAAATGGCTAGGCATGGAGCAGAGTGGGTGCGAAAGCAGCCGAAGTCGCTCGCAAAGGAGAAAGTGAATGTGTTGACGGTTTGCAATACCGGCAGTTTAGCCACATCTGTAAGTCTTTGTCCGCGTTTGCATGCGCGAATGCCATGTCTTATCCACGCATAGGGCTACGGTACTGCGTTTGGTCTTATAACCTATCTGCATCAAACATCGAAGTTGGAAAAGGCGTATTTTACTCAGAGCGCTCCTTATCACCAGGGGTCCCGCCTCACAGCTTTGGAATTACAAGCACTACAGATTCCCTCAACCATGATTTGCGATACCATGGTTGGCTCTCTCTTCCAACATTACGATATCCATGCCGTAGGTTCGTAGTCTTGTGTCTCAGCCGTAAGACCTTGAATGTGTTTAAACCGTCTCTATAGTTGTAGGCGCTGATCGTATTGCAGCAAATGGTGATACAGCTAATAAAGTATAGCGATTTCTCTCTCCCAATGCAAACCGCTGATGGTCGGGAAAAGATTGGAACGTACAACGCAGCAGTACTTGCCGCGAGGCATAACATACCATTCGTCGTCGTCGCACCAATAAGCACTGTCGATCTTGATATTGCTGACGGATCTAGGTGCGCTTTGTTTCCGCGTCTCGGCATCCCTTTTAATGATGGAAAACGTCCAGCATTCCCATTGAACATCGTCCAGCGATTGAGGCATGCTTAGTTCGTGGTATTGTCTATCCACCTGCAGAAAACCCCCAACAAGCTATCGTCCAATTTACACCCTCGGGTCTCGAGGGCATCTACAATCCGAGCTTCGACGTGACCCCGGCGGATCTGATATCGGCTATAGTCACCGAGAAAGGTGTTGCTGTCAAAAGCGAAGGCCAAAAGACATTCAATCTGCGTGCCAGCGGGATTGTATAATTCCGGATTTCATGCAAGACGACCACATGGTCATATAGTTGTACATCTTGACGAATAGAGTGCGAATCTTCTTTTGAACCAACTGCTTATTTTCATCTATTATCTCAGAAGGCTAGAAATCACCCCTTGTTAAATAACTTGCGAGCGAGGCAACAAATAGATAGACATAGGGAGTGGTGCCAATGTGGATGTATCGTTTCTCCATTACCCGATGGATGTTTTGATGTCGCAAGGTGAAATTTTGTCGAGATTTGCAATGAAATACCTAGGCAGGAACAAAACTCGTTGATGGACATTCTTCTTAGCCTACGACTGACCTAACATGACACACTACATATGACAGGCTCAGAAGCCACGTTTAAGACCGGTGCGGACATCGTTCTGCAATCTCATGACTTTTGACACACTCGTAACGGGGGATATCCCGGCGGGCTCGGCTATGAGCAGGCCCTATTATTCTATGCGAATATCCCTTGGGGGGTAACGGGTTCCATGGGGTTTAAAGGCTTCAATCGGCCCATTAATTACATCAGTAGTTAGCTCACCTGCTCAAAGTCAAAAAAGGCAAACCACTCGCCTGATGTAGGAACCTTCTGTTATGTCTAGCATTAATATTGAATAGATCCGCACCCAGCCTTGTCCCACCGGATGTGAGACGCGGATGAGAAATCCAGCCATTATTAGTTCACCCGGACACAATAGAGCGGCAAGAGATGAGGTCACCACCTCGTGTTTGGCGCCGAACTTCAGCAATGGAGTGGAACGGTTTATCCGGAAACCAACCATGATACATTTAGATCCGGTCAAGACAATCGATATCCTCGTCTTTGAAACATTCCTCATTTTTTTGCACGTATGAGTGGAAAAAGAAAAGGAAGGGGTGTGTTTTGCTTGTCTTTAGTAAATCCGAGTCTTACTAACTCAACGTCAGCTTGCGATCAATGTCGGAAATCCAAGGCTCGATGTGAAGACACAGGTTCAGACGGATCTGGAACAGTAAACAAGACATGTCGACTCTGCTTGCTTGCGGGATATGGTGATTATTTGTTTCTTCTTCCGCACCATAAGGCCTCTTAACTTTTTGATAAATAGAATGCACTTATTTTGGTGATTAATGTTCTTTTCAGCGTGTTCGTTATCTTCACTTGAGATTCCAGAACTTGCTCGTAAGAGGGGCCCGCCAAAAGGGTACGTTGTATCCTCGCAGTACTCTGCATCGTCGTAATTCAAGAATATTAATAGCTATTTGAGTGCTCTCGAGCAACGACTCAACAACGCAGAGGCCCTACTTGGCGCCATCATTTGCTCAACCGACGCCCGCGCTAGGTCACTTATATCCGACGTTTCATCAGATCCCTTAGCCTCTAGTATCATTTCCCGTATAAGAGACAGTGAATTCGGCCTGGCAGGCAGAGCGGTCCAAGACACTCGCCAATATCGGCCAAATATGCAAACCGAATCTTGGCATTCGTCGACAGACATGCCACAAGAACACGACGATCAGACATCTACGGCAAAGCTCGATGCTGGTACATGTATATGTTTCGCGGAGGCTAGCTCATTCTCACGTATTTGCCGGATTATCCCAGTTTTCAGCGTGCCGAGTGTCGAGTGGCAAGATTGCCTCAACCTTCGAATGGCTTTGGGCTCTAAGAAGAGGAAGGATCAGGAACTATCTGCGGTCGGGACGTGGGATACACAAAGGCCACAAGCAGAACATCCGACTTGGAATGGTACACTTGACCATCATATGCGACGAATGTCCACTGAACGCTCTTTTTTAATTCATATAGCGATGGTGGATAGTCAAGTCAATACCCAACTCTCTGTAGTGACGAAAGATGAGGACATCCGCGTGGGTGATATGGGGTCAGAAGGTGATCGTTTTGGAAACATGAGCAACCAGCACGAGTAACGTCTTTCTTACAGATGAACTACTAGAAGATGACCCTCTTCGCAGCACGGATGACGAGGACAAATACACTCCACATTTCCCAACCCAGAGCATACATTGATACGCCCTAATTCTATCTCAGCCTATTGAGCTCGAATCTGCCTCATGATATCCATATTCTCTATATCCACCATTTAACTGGAACTACAGACACACGACCACTCAGCATTCTCCTACCTCGATGGCGCCATCCGTCTGCTTGCCGGAACAAATTCACAGCTCCGGTGGGTCGATGGATCTCGCCATCATTGATGCTCAGGCGACTACAACGGTTGCCCGACATCACCGGGTTAGTTCACACGGGGTCCTTGTTGCACTATCGAGGTCGAATTTATCGTAGTTTCTGCTGTGTCTTCCAGACCGACGTGAATCCTACCGATTCGCGACGGTATAGTAATAATGCAGTGCCCTGGCGGCGACTGATTTCGGCAACTATCGTAGAAATGCCTGGGTGTAGTAACTATGGTAATACAGTTAATTTATTTATGAAACCATAGATAGTCCAACCAAAAGAGAAGAAGAAAGTGTCCCGTCGAATGTGTGCCCACTGCCGTTATATGAAGCACGGTAGACACTGTTCGACTTTCTATCATCATGATCTTGGATTTCTGCAAATCACTTGCAGTCGGCAACAGAGTTATCGAGATTTACGGTGAATCGTATGGAGCGCCATCACGCGCATTGTGCCTGCAGTTAAATAGAGGGATGATGGACGGTGAATATTTAATTTTCAACATCTACCGAATGGGAGTCAAAAACCTTTACATCCTGTCCAGCATTCACTTGGATTGATGCTGCTTAGGATGATTAAAAATGCTGTTATTTGAGTCATTGGCCATGGTTATACTCTGTTTTGCAAAGCATTCCTGTATCCGGTACAGTTGACGCAGCGATATTGCACTGTGCTGGGTTTATGGATGGATAGCAACAAGTAATCTGTCGATCGAGGGTCTGAAAGTGTTTTGGGGATTATGGATGATCCTTAACCGACTATAAATTGTTTAAATCGTGTGGAGTGTATATTTCACAGTCTCTATATAGGCTTGGAATTCACGGATCTGTCGGATTTGGCCCAGGGTCTTTTTTACGGTGTATGTATCTAAGATCTTTATCATGAACGTTATAAAAACGGGGAGAAATGCCCGAACTACATACATCAACAAGCAGAGCCTTCAGGTGTCGAGAGACATTTTCGGTATTATATAAATGACTAAGAATCAGTAACGAGATACACACCCGATATGGAAAGGATGCCCTAGCCAAACGAGATAAATTTGGAAACTGTGCCCGGCGACTTGCCCACCATCGAATAGGGCCTCAACGTTTAAAGCTCTCTGAGGCAATTTGAAGTGCTCTTTAAGCTCGTCAACAGTCTCCCGAGCTTTTTTGTTGTCTACTGCCAACTGAGTGAGGTTGGTTACCAACAACCTTTCAATTATGTATCCTTCCTATCTAGTTATCAGACAGACTCGTTTAAAGCAATCCGTTACTGTTGTATACATAGGGTTCCTGACAGGGGGGTCCAAACCGTAGAACGCCAAGGGGCTAAATAATGAACCCAAACCTCATATTCAGCTGAAATACACCACCGAGAAGGAATCGCTGATGGCCGAATGATCCCTCACTTACATAATATGGAGCTATCTGGGTAGCTTGTTGAACACTGTCGCATTAACTAACCATGCGGATTGCTTCGGCACGCTTCCTTAGAAGAAGATATATGTCGTGTCTCTAAGTTCTTCACAGTAGCAAAGAAAGATTTATACGGCGGGAGACAAAGTAGCCGTCGGCAGGGTTCTTGGGAGAACAGTTCTAAAGATCTCTGTGGACACTTCCCAGATATATACTTTTATATAGTTCAATTTGATGAACTTCTTTGTCACGCCTGTCCGGAACCAAAAGCTAGCATTTATCATCTGCTATAAGACATAGCCTTACAATTACCAGTTGGTTGTGTAGACCGCAAATCGACACCGATCGCGATGTCGAACTTTGAGGCATGTCCCTTTTAGTATCATTACAAATTTATAGCTGACTTCATCTGACCTCGTTCAATGCTCAGAGTGCACGTCATATACAAGTGGTCATTTGTGGTGCAGGACCAGTTGGTCTCTTCGCCGGAATTGTTCTGGCCTCCCACGGCGTGCAAGTCCGGATTCTAGAAGCGCTTCCGAGTCCCAGCGACTCCCCCCGTGCGGTTGGCTGCCTCCCAGTTGCCATCAGTGAGCTTATCGAGGCGAATGTATACGATACCTTTCGAACAGTCGCAAACGAGTCGTCCGGTTTTACTTTCTGGTCAGGCGATGGGCTACATAAAGAGAGATTGGCGGTGTTGCCAAAACTAGAGGGTATTCCTGTAGCGTTCACTTGTGGCCAGCCCACATTTGTCAAGGTCCTTCTTTCCAAATTGGAAACCTTCCCAAACGCAGAAATTTCCTTTGACTGCAAAGTAATACGTGCCTCGGATGACCCTGAACAGGGCCCAGTCCGTGTCGTTTACGAGAGCTCTCAAGGCAATACGTCACAAATAACATGTGATTGGTTGATCGGCGCAGACGGCTCAAGGAGCACAGTACGCAAGAGCATGGACATCGAATTTGCGGGTTTTACGTGGCCGAAAGAGGAATTTGTCGCGACGGACGTTTTATACCCTTTCTCTGAATTCGACTTTACGTCGGGAAATTTTTTCGTCGATCCTGTTAACTGGGGCGTTGTTGCTGCGATCAACCCAAAAGTTCATCTCTGGCGCATTGCGTATGGGGCGAAACCTGGCATGTCGGTCGAAGAACACATGGCAGAAGCTCAACAGCGTATCCTCCACTTTTTGCCGGATAGAAGCATTGAATGCAAGCTCGTACATCTTAGCCCATATAAAGTACACCAGCGATGCGCTGTGCAACTGCGTAAAGGAAGGGTATTACTAATTGGGGATGCGGCACATTCAAATAATCCTATGGGTAATGTGAAAGAGCTTTAGTAATCCATTTAGTTTCTGATGGTACAGTAGGTGGTTTAGGACTCACTTCAGGTCTTCTGGACGCCGGTCCTTTAGGCCGAGCATTATCAGCAGTATTACAGGGACGAGCCCCCGAATCCCTTCTCGATACATGGGCAATGTTGCGTCATAAAGCCTTCTCAGAATATACGAATCCACAATCTATCGAAAATAAACGCGTTGTGCAACGAGGTGGTTATGGTGAAGATCCCGCTAATATTTGGGCACAAGATGCAATAGCAGAAGCTCACGGGATGACCAAGTGGCTGCAGAAAGCGACTCCTGAAGCCAAGGAGCATGACATGGCCATGTTCCACGCAATGGCCGACGAATCAATTCGTTCGAAAGCCGTAACGAGCACCTGGGCTGCTGCATTGGCAGTGGATTGGATGGCTGAATATGAATCGGAGGAGACATTAACTGTCAGACGCGCAATGAGGCCACAGTTGTAGTAAAGCTTGATACTTCGAAAACCATGATATGTATACGTAATGGAACTATTACACTACAAGGATTAAAGGAGCGATAAAAGGACTAAGATATTGGGCAACAGTCGTGACGGGCTTAGCTCTGTCACCACGCGAGTGTACTGATGATTCGCAGCTGAAAGGAGGGGTCCACTTTCCGTAGATTGGACGTAGGTTAACTTCAACTGTTCTGTTGTTATACTGTACACAACCTATACAGTACAATATGAAAACAACGGAGGGCGATTGCGCACGTTTTCGCAGTTTTGGATTTCGGGAGAGTAATTGTATAGATTACTTCATATAGGTTGTCAAGTGTGGATGTAATAGATTCGTTTATTGTTGGCACATCGCCCTGCGATGATGGTGGTAAGACCGTGGAGTGGAACTATCATTCATGATAACCTAAACAACAACATGCGTAATCTGAGCAAGAATTCTGTCAAGAATAAGAAGTCATCGGATAGCTTTTCTAAAGCTAACGACGTTAATGACGACCTCCGGACGGTCCTGTAACTCGAGTTCCATTGTTACATGACGCCGAACTATTACCGTTTTGCAGGTAAAGCCCGAGATTGCTCTCAAGACCATGAAGCCAAAAGCGAACGATAAGAAGGGTGGGTTATGAATTCTCAATCGAAAAGGAACTCGGTTCAACTCGACTTTTTCTACTGGTTTTTATTTATTTATCATTATTTCTAATCCATTTATATCATTGGAAAGAACCCACGTAAAACAATACATCTGTATAAAAAATATCGAGTTTCCTTGCTCAATGGTACTAAGCTGTTGTATTGAACTTGTTGATGTCTTATGTACTCGAGCTCCTTTTGAAACGACTAGAGTGATTGATAAAGCATATTAGCTCTTTTGGTACTACCTTGGCATCTAATAGCAGTTTTGAGAGAGTGAGCAGAGACGTGGGTAAGTCGGGATGCATATGTGCGCTTATGACGAGCTGGAAAACAGTTTCTTCAGCCTCGAGGCAGGAGAGACATGGTGGGGAGTTCACTGTCTTAGTGCAGCGGAGGCTTTGTTGGGGGTGGGCATGGCCAGTCTTGAGTTGCACTAGTAGGCTTTGTTAGCGGCAACGGTATAAGAACTTCCAGATCTGCAAGAGTAGACTGCTGCCACCACACTAACACAGAGGGGTTGCCGCCCGTTAGGGAAACCGGCGCGACCAGCTTTAGTATCCACTGTAACAAATACGCCGTAAAATTCGTTCAAAGAAAAACCGGATGTAAGTGGTAAACCGGTGAAGGAACATGATGAACAAGTGCAGACCAATCCCGGCACCTGGGTACCCGTGCCATCACGCGCAGTACTATCGGGTCCTATTACGATCCAACATAGGGAAGCAGCACGTTTCGGGTATGGAGTAGCGCGGGAGGGATCCCAGTTGTGGGGGGGGAGATTTAGAATCGATCGTGAACCTCGACCAGCTGACCCCATCCTTGACACGCGAAGTAACGTCCACGTTACTCAGGGCAGTGGATCCTGTGATCATCAAGAGTTCTGCTAGCTCAGAAGGTGAGGACATCGATGACTATAAAAATAATGGAGTTTGGTAACAAGGGGAAGAAGTCCCTATAACAGATTGTGTTCATATTAGACAAATGATCGAAATGATCAAGGGAGACTACTGACTTCAATATGACCGTCCACACTAATACCGACTTCAACAAGGCCCAACTTGCACCCCCAAGAGTCTGATATGTGCACGGCGAAGAAAGACAATCGTCAGCAAAGAACGCGCCTTTGAGGATAGGTAGGCAATGTTTGGTGTGTCCATATTAAAGTATGCGTTCTTTTTTTTAAAGTGGGCCAAGTAAAGAAAGACGGTATTATAGCAGAAGCGTGCTTACAGTGCAGTTAAAGAGACACACAAGATGAACACATACCGTGGGAATTATATTTTCGAAGTCCACACAGTCGTTGACTTTTAAATTTGAAAGTACATAGACTTGCAAAATATATCCATATTCGGAGTATCCTTGCAACTAAAAAAAAAGGAATCCCAAAGAGGCTCTAGAACTTGATAAGGTTTTGTCAGCTATGCACATGTGTCAAAAGTCATGTTGGTTACACATATGTGTCATAGAGTCACATGATCTGGAAGGTAAGGTTCAGACATGACAAGCCTATATGAAAAATTGAAAAAAATGAAATTTCTTCTTCTTTATTACCCCCATCATCAATGGGTCCAAAAGCAGCACCACACAAGCCCATGCTGACTGCCAGGCCCTCCACAGGCACTCCATATTGGGCTCTGCTTACTGTGGCCCAACTCTTGGTGCAGCGAGAAGAACAGCACCAACAATGAGAGGAGGTGGAGAGGGAAGCCAAGGAGGTTGAGGAGGCATTGGACAGAGAGTACCAGGTGGCATTGGCCATGGAGAAAGTGGCTGAGGAACAGAGGAAACAGGATGAGGAGGAGGCTGCATGGGTTGCCGCAGAGAAAGCCAGGGTGGCTGTGGATAGGACTGCGGTTGCTGCAGGAAAGGTAAGTCCCATTGAATCACCATATTGACTTACTGACTTGGCATTTTCAGCACAAGGTGGCAGAGGTCAAGTCTGAGTCCGAGGAGGAGCCGGAGAGCCCTCAAAAGGTGAGCCTTGGGTCCGTGGGTATTCTGGGAAGCTAACCACATCAACAGAAGTCAAGGAAAGCGGCTCCAGTCTGCCTACCAATGAGGGATGACCCACAGTGTTCCAGTTGTAATGACCAGAACACTGATTGCAATCAGAAGTCTGGGTGTGGACCAGGCTGTTTCCAGTATGCACACCTCAAAGTGAGGTGCTTGCTTGTTCATGAGCAGCCCATGGGGTCTGTGGCACAGGAAGCGAGTGGGTCAGATGGAATTACGGGTTTGGATGAGGTCCTGGGTGGATCACTGAGGGCATAGAGGCCCAAAATGAGTTGCTTTGGAAGAGCAACAAGGTGCAGGTAGTGGTGGCTAAAGAACTCTGTGGGCTCCATGAGGAGTTTTGTAAATTCCTGGTGGAGTACAGTGGCTATGTCTATGAAGAGCCACAGATTGGAAGTTCTGAGGATGCCAGGTCAGATCAGGATGGGGTTCCCATGGAGATAGCAGAGCTCCCTGAGGAGATGGCTGAGGTGGGGAAAAAACATAGCTCTATAAATGTAGATGAAGACTAATAAAACTTAATAATAATTTTTGGAAATAAAAGTAAAGTGTGAAAAAACATAACAATCAAAGTCCATGGAGAATCTGCTTAGGACTTGAAAAACATGTCAGAAACCTGTAGAAGCAAAGAGAGACATAGGGCAACAGGGAAAAATGAGAATGAGTCCAAACATAACACAGGGTCTGCAGAGTCTGGTCAGAGAGAAGATAGTGGTCCAGGTTTGAGCAGGGAAGCTGTGTGAAAGTCAGTAATGATTTCCATGGCATTACCAAGTTCTGTGGCCAAAATCCATGAAGTCTCTTCATCGGTGCCCTCGTAACCTGCCCACTTGACCAAGTAAAGCAGTTTACAAGTGTGTCAACACTTGTCAATTTTCAAATCTAAAATTTGTGAGATTTCAAACTCGGGTTCTCTGTCAATAATGACTGGAGGAGATGGAGATTGCATGTGATCCGGGATAGTGTTAGCAGTACAAGGTTCTAACATAGAAACATGAAATACCGAGTGTACCATGCGCATGCTATCCAGAAGCTGTAGAGTCCAAGAAACTGAACCTACTTGTGCTATTATTTCAAATGGACCTAAATATTTTTCAACAAGCTTTTTTGATGGATGGGTAGTCTGGAAGAATTGAGCTTTGACAAAAATGCAATTGCCAATTTTGAAGTTGGGTGGTGGAATCCGGTGTTTGTACACTGAATGTTGATATTGATGTTATTGCAGTCCAGAGTTCTTCGTGGAGCTCATGGAGGCCTGTGATGAACTCTTGGGCATGGGCAGAGGTGAGATTTCGTTCTGGATGTACTGTAATATTTGGATTATATCCTTTATTTGGAAAGGATGGGGAAACACCAGTAGTGGCTGAAGGTGCATTGTTATAAGCAAGTTCTGCAAGTGGTAACAGGGATTTCCAATTGTCCTGTTGATAGTTGCAATATACACGGAGGTATTGTTCCAATGTCTGATTGACATGTTCGGTTTGTCCGTCACCTTCCGGGTGATGTCCGGATGTGAAATGTAATTTCATGTCCAAGGATTTCCCAAAGAAGTGAGATACAAACTCTGATCCTTGATCAGAAGTTATGTGGGATGGAACTCCGTGCTTGGAAAATACGTGGATAATAAAAAGTTCCGCTAACTGCATGGATGTAATTGTATCATATGTAGGAATGAATATACCTTGTTTTGAGAGTCTGTCAACAATGACTAGGATGGTGGAAAAGCCTTCAGAGTCTGGTAGGTGTTCAATGAAATCCATAGAGATGGAATTCCACAGGTATTCTGGTACTGGGAGTTGTTTCAAAAGGCCGTATGGCTTGTGTTGCTGTGATTTAGAGCATGGACAAGTAGTGCAAGATTTACAATAGTGCTTAACGAATCCTCAGAATCCGGGCCAAGTGTATTCTCTTCTTATTAATGATAGAGTTTTGTTGAACCTGAAATGTCCCGAGAGTGGATGGCCATGTTTGTACTGAAGAATCCTGAGGTGGGGGCCATCGGAGTCCAGTACATAGATGCGATCGTCAAGTCTAATGAAACCATGCTGGTTGAGAGACCACTGGGGTTGACTGGGGTCCATGGGATTGTCAAAGTGTGCTTTAGTTATCGGGTCTAACAGAATTGCCAATAGAATATCTTGATGTAGCTTCTCAATATCCATAATGATAATTCCATGGACAATGAGATGGAGGAGGAAAGTTGCATGGACTGATGCAGTAAGTTGCTGATTCGTGAAAATGGGTTTCAGGTTGTGCGGGTTTACCGTGGCATAGTCATTGCTCCCCTCTTTAGGATAGACATCCCATCATCTAGTTAAAGTGTTGGGTTTGCTGCTGAGATGGCCGGGTCGAAAGCGGATAATCATATTGAAAGCTGATAGGTATTCAGACCAGTGGGCCTGATGGCAGGTCAAACATTTTGTAGTAGAAAAGTATTCCAGGTTTTTGTGATCTGTTACAATGTCAATCAGAGTTCCTGAGCCTTCCAAATAGTGTCACCACATTTTGAAAGCTGAAAAAATTGCCAGGAGTTCCTTATCATGAATGTCATAATTGAGCTCTGCTCCGGTAAAAGTCTGGGACAGAAAAGCCATGGGGTGGACTTCTCCATCAGAGTCCTGGATAGACAGACTGGCTCCAAGTGCATAGTCTGAGGCATCTGTTTCAACAATGAGTGGGAAGTCTGGTTTCCAATGTCACAGAATTGGAGCTGAAGAAAGAGAATTTTTTAAAAGATTGAAAGCTTTTTGACACTTATCATTAAAATTCCACGGAGTATCCTTACACGTAAGACAGGTAAGGGAAACTGTGATGTCAGAATATCCATGGATAAACCATCAGTAAAAATTGGCAAAGCCAAGGAAGGATTGTATATCTTTGACCTTTCGGGGTTCTGACCAATATTTGATGACTTGTACTTTAGTTTCATCCATGTGGAGTCTGCCGGGTCCCATTATGAAGCCCAGGTATTCCACAGAGTTCATGTCAAAAGTACATTTTTTTCCATTTGTGAATAAACCATGTTGTCTGAGTCTCTGGAAAGCTTCATAGACTTGTTTGTGATGTTCTGTGGGGTCCTCAGAGTAGATATGTAAGAATGTCGTACAAGTAAACAATGACACATACATTGAGCATGTTGGAGAAAATGTTGTTGATAAAACACTGAAAAACAGATGGAGCATTGATGAGTCCAAAGGGCATCACCAACCACTCAAAGGCCCCATAATAGGTTCTAAAAGTGGTTTTCCATTCATCAACCACAGCAATCTGGACCAAATAATAGGCATGTTTGAGATCTATTTTGGTGTAAATCTAGGCATTCCGTGGAGCATCTAGAAGGTCAGATATAAGTGGAAGTGGATACTTATCCTTTTTTGTGACAGCATTGAGTCCTGTTAGGGTACGTACACAGCAGGTTTCTGGAGAAACCCACAGAATATCTGGTAGGACTTGGCTTCAGCTTATAGGCTGCACCCTCATGAGATCGTGTTGTCCAATTTCAGACAGGCGGACAGGAATCCCAGGGAGTCTGGATGGGGTTTGTGGTTTGAGGGGTTGTAGGTCAGAGGTTGTGGGTCGAGAGGTTGTGAGTTGAGATGAATAAGAGAGATAGATGTGCCGGAGAGAAAGATCTGTGGATGAAAGTGGGTAAATATGTCCTAGGGGTGGCTGGGTGCCTTCAAGGTCAATTTTTAAGTTGAATTCTCTGTGGGGCGGAAGCCAGTCAGCTTTCCACTTACTAAAAACATCCATGAAGTCGTGATATTTTTCCAGGACACCTTCTAGGTCAGCAGTTTGCTCAGATGTGGATACCAGAGTTGAGAAATGACCGGTTGCTTCATCAATTTTCAAATTGATAGTGAATGCCTGGGACCGATCCATTTGTAGCCCTAATAAAAGCTGCAGCATTAATCAGAGAAATAGATGGAGGTGCTGTGGGTTCCGTGGAAGCCATGGGTGCCACAGGGATCACAGGAGTCCTCGAGACTGCAGGTGCCAGGAAGGCCATGGGTGCTGTGGAGGCCATGTCGGGTACAGTTTTCTTGGAAGCCACGCGTGTCTGGAAAGTTATACTGTTTGCTACCCAGTCAATCAACAGATTGTAGCGGGTAAGCCAGTTATGTCGTAGGACAACTGAGCAACTTGAGTCTAACTGGGTCACATAGAAAGTGACCAACTGGGATGTTCCACATGGGAAACAGATAGATAAATCACAAGCTTGGGTGACAACCAAATTGGTTGTGCCATCAAAAAGTTGGAGGCTGATGGGATTTATCAGATAAGTTGACAACAGATTATTTGTGTGAATTTTGTATCTAAAAAACAATGAGTCGAGCCGGAATCTATGAGTGCTGAAAAAACAAATTTCCGAATCATATTAGACATAAGTTTAATAAAAACCGAATCAGAATGCGAAAGAGCAGATGCATTGAGATGGGTAAACTCTGGAATGCATGGAGAGGCAACGCAACCCCCAACCCATGCAGAGTCTGTGGGGCTGCTTACTCTTTTTTGGGTTGGAAGCTGGTTTGTCCTTTGAGAGGGATTCCATGGAGGGGGTCTTGGCTACATGACCTTTTGCAGAGTTTTCTTTCACCAATGGACATTCTGGAACTCAATGACCAGGTTT
Organism: Hysterangium stoloniferum; assembly: GCA_015178975.1. Classification (NCBI taxonomy): domain Eukaryota; kingdom Fungi; phylum Basidiomycota; class Agaricomycetes; order Hysterangiales; family Hysterangiaceae; genus Hysterangium; species Hysterangium stoloniferum. Next base: position 1,991,963 of record WHVD01000002.1, on the reverse strand, counting down.
TCCACCCAAGAGACAAAGGCTATTGTCCATATGATGCTGTCTTTCTTGTGGGGTAAGTTTGCCATCAGGTCTGAGCTCTGAGCTTGCCTGTAAGGTTGGGTTTTTTCCAGTTTGTTTGCTGGATTGCTCACCTTTGCTGTTATTGTTGTTGTTGTTGTTGTTGTTGGAAGACTTTTGGTTGCTCTTCCAGCTGGATTTCATGGAGTTTTGGTTGCTGGTAGATGAAGTATTGTTGTTGGGTTTGTTTGCTGTGGACTTGTTGGTTTTCTCCATGGAGGTCTCATGGGCAATTTCCACTTGACATTCCCAGTAGTGTGCATCCACATTCTGAGCCTTAAGGCACATACAGGACAATGTTTTGGGTTTGAAATTAAGGAGGTCAGCTTAATCCATCCCTCATCCTCTTGTTCTTTGAACACCATCTTTACCTTTTGAGACCTCATCCTTGAGGTGGGATGGCAGACCAGCATAGAACTGGTGATGGAGAGTGGGATCGCTCCATTGACAATGAGCTGCAAGATTATTGAATTGGACAATGTAGTCTATGATGTGCTGGTTGTCCTTCATATGAAGATTGGTGAGGCTATTCTCAGCTTCTCCGGTCAGGTCATATAGGCCAAAGTTTGTTTCTAGCTCTTCAACAAACACATTCCAATCTTTGAGCCAGGTCAGCTCTTCCTCAGAAAGTCCAAAAAGCCCATTTGAACCATTTCAATGTGGATCCCAAGAGGTATGAGAGTGTGTAATTGACTTTTCAGGAATCCATGGAGAATGTGGCAGATCAATTGCAGAAATTGAAGTGACATTGCATGAGGAATGTGGAATGTTTGCTGGGGTTGGAACCGTGAAGGGTTCTGGAGCATTGACTTTTGACCACAGAGGTTCCTGATCCTTTTTCTTGTCTTCTCCAAATATGTGATTCATCAATCTTTCTAAAGTGATTGCTAACAGCTCAGAAGTGGGATCTGAAAGTGGCAGTCACTCATTAGATGGGGAATTTTCAACACCTTTGCCCTTGTCAGGGGCCATGGACTCATCCTTGTGGTCAGAATCATCTGGGTTTTCCAGGGATTCTTCAATACAGGCTTTGTTAGTGGGGTCTGGTTGGTTTGTGAGTGTCTGACTGGTGCACAAAGTAAGTGGGGAAAAGAGTTGAAGGTCCAGGTATGTTTTCCAGTACAGGTGCTTTTCTTCTTGGTGGCATGTTGACATAATCTGCAAATCCAGGTCAGAAAATACTGTTAAGGGATGTGCAGGCTCATGGAGGGTCTCTGAAGAAACCTGTGAATAATCCAGTAGGACTTGGCTTCAGCTTATAGGCTGTGCCCTCACAAGATCATAGAGTCCAATTTCAAACAGGCAGACGGGAAACCTGGGGAGTCCAGGAGTAGTCGAAAAGTCAATAGGTTGAACAGTTGATAGGTCAAAAGGTCTGGAGACCAGTTGGAAAGCCCACAGGCTCTGACAAGGTCAATAGTATTGTTTTTCTAACATGAGAGATGGGGATGGAGCAGAATATAATGCTAAGTAACTGGGGGAGAACTTAGTTGATTTTGTGACTGGATTGTATGTACAACATTTAGCTAGATTATATAGACTGTGGAATGTATGCAATACCAAATCCAGTAATAATGAAGATCAAAACAGATAATCATGAAATGAGACAAGTAAACACCAAACTAGGTGTTAGGGATGGAACAGAATGGTAGTGGGGTCTGAAACATGACAGGTCATTTGACCATAATGGGAATGGAGCTCAGTTAGAGAGCTGACAGGTTGTCCAGGTGGAGTCTGGTGAACTGGTACTGGGGACAGAGTTGGATATAGACAGGTTGATGTGTATGGGTCCCAGTGGGTATTCCAATGACCGGTGCATGAGATATAGAGAGTAGGGCATAGACAGGTTTGATGTCCAGGTCCTGGCGGGTTGTCCAGTTGTGAACTTCGACTTGGTGGGCATAGAGTTGGGTGCATATACAGTGGCTCAAAAAATTATTCCAATGTTTCATTATTTTGGAAAGATTGATTCACAATACAAATACCAGACATCAGAAAATTCTTAAACAAAGTCATGTGACTAGGACCCATTTTGAACTTTAAAAATGTGTGCAACAAAACCCTTACAATGAACTATTGGTTTGTGTGTGATGTGGACTTACCAAATAAGGACATGGTGCCTTGTGGCTGTGCATTTCTGGAAGGTATGATGTTGAAGTATATTACATAATATTTTCAGCAATTTACAGAATTTATTTCTGGAGGAATAGCCATGTCTTTCAAAAAGTACAAAACATTGTAAGGGTTTTGTTGCCTTCTGTATGTACCAGCTTTCAATGTCAAGCTATTGACCCGATCCAACATGCACAGCAAGAATGGGTTGTCACTTTTGATGGAATAATGGGTGCCACACTGTGGGCATTTGAGGGCATTATCCTGCCATGAAGGTGTTGAGGATATACATCGAAAACAATGACCAATCAAGATTAAATCTATTTTTAGAACATACAAAGGAGTGGACTCAACGGGCAGCCGATGGTTGCCCATTCTTCTGCCATGATTGAGATTTTACACCATATTGTCTCACCTTTTGTTCTCACACTCTATTGTTCAAGAATGACATACATATATGTATACTCACAGCTTCTGATACTACACCTCAGTCCATTATACCAATATCGAGACTGAGGTGAGTTGGTCAAATTATAGTGATGTTAACACATACTTACAATGTACTAGTTATACTTTTAGAGTTACATTTCAACAGGTTATGGGCCCTGACTCGTCTGTATAAGCTAACTATACCTTTGCGATGAATTGGACTGTAACTCCATTTCCATTCATATTCTACATGGCTTCTTCAACGACAGCATCTATGGATGATATTGCCCCCTCTATCACAGCACTCCGTACCAACATCATTTATTCTGGGCCAAAGTTAGACAAACTCCAATCAAATTATCAACAGTGGCTTCGTGCTGCCACATTATTTCTCACTCTCACCAGTTTCCAGGACTATGCCAAAGGAACAATTCCTCAACCTGGTATTGACCACCCTTGCACTCGAACCAATTGGACCAGTAACAATTCTCTAGCAGCCGCCCTCATTGCCTCCACTCTCGAACCATCCGAATGGGAATATATTGACTTGGATCAAGGAGCTAAGGCTTGCTGGGATGCTCTACAGCTCTGGCACAAGAGTGAAGGACCTATCCAACAAATCCAATTACTACAAAATGCTTTATTAGCCCAATTTTCACGCAGTGCCCCCTTACCCACAATGGTGGAAACTGTTAGGATACGTACAGGGCAGGTCTCTGGAGAAACCCGTGGAATATCCGGTAGGACTTGGCTTCAGCTTATAGGCTGGGCCTTCGCTAGATCGTGTTGTCCAATTTCTGACGGGTGGACGGGAATCCCGGGGAGTCTGGGCAGGGGTTGTGGGTCATAAGGTCGTAGGTCGGAGGTTGTGGGTCGTGAGTCGAGATTGGTGAGAGAGATAGATGTGCCAGAGCCTGTGGGCTCCGACTAGTGCGAGTGATGTGATTCAAGTAGGGTTTAGAGCGGAAAATGTATTAGATTACTGGGGGGAATCTAAGCCGATTTTCTGACTGGATTGTATGTACAACATCTGCCAGTTTAAAGAGACCGTGGAGTAAATGTCATACTGAATCCAGTAATAATGAAACGAAATGAGCAAAACATAAAACGGGAATAGTAAACACCAAATTGGTGTTAGGAATGGGACAGAACGGAGTGGAGTCCGAATAGTGACAAATAATAAGCCATAACGGGAAATGGAGTGGGAGCGGAGTCCGAATCATAACAGGTCATTTGACTAAAACAGGAACGGGGCTCGGTTAGAGGGATGACAGGTATTCTGAGTGGGGTGCGGTGACTGACATGTGGGACGAGGTTGGAATTAGACATAGATGGAGTCCGGTGGGTTTTCCGGTGACTGAAACACAATGTAATGAAGACGAACGTAGATGAGTCTGATGTACGGAGTCTGGTGGGAATTCCGGTAAATTGATAATGGGTGCGTATAGGGTGCAGGTGCGTATAAGTTAGTACCCGGAGTCCGGGTGGGATTTCTGGTCATAACAGTACCCTCCCTTTATGCCGAAGTCCCAAAGAGGCTCTAGACCTCAATAAGGTTCTTGTCGGCTACGCGCATGTGTCAAAGGTCATGTTGGTTACACGTATGTGTCAAAGAGTCATGTGATCTAGAAGGTAAGGTTCAAATGCGACGAGCCTATATATAAATTTGAAAAATAGAAATTCTTCTTCTTTAAGTGGTAATCTCTGTGGTGCAGAAGCTGGTCAACTTTATGTGTACTGAAAACATCCACAAAATCATGATATTTCTTGGGGACACCTTCTAGATCTGCAATTTGCTCAGATGCTGGAGTTGAAAAATGACCAGTTGCTTCATCAATTTTCAAATTGATAGTGAATGCCTGGGATCCATCCATTTTTGTAGCCCTAATAAATGCTGCAGCATTAATGAGGTGACTGATGCACAAGAAACAGAGGGTCAGGAGTAGACAGGCTTGACATCCAGGTCCCAGCAGGTTTTCTGGTTTAGCTGTAACCTGATATAGTGAGTCAGGTGCATGTAGGATGGGGTCTGGAGCCTGGTGGGTTTTCCAGTCCTAACAGCCGATGTCAGAAATGGCATTGCATTGTATGTGGTGGTGAGTGTGGCCCAAGCCTCTGCTGCAGTCTGTGTTGACTTAATTCCAAAGCTGAGAGGATTATTGACATTAAGAGTGATCATACTTTTCACATATGCATCACATTGCAACCCATTCATCTGGTGTAGGCATCATTGACTCCCAATAGGTTGTCACACCTGTGCCACTGGGGTTTGAACACCCCTGCAAAGACAACCAAGCACCCCACAGGCATTTGCTGCAGATAGGATTGTCTCTTTCCAGGAGTACCATCAGTTCCTGTTGAAATGTTTGTCAGCTGGGAGCTGGAAAAGTGCCAGTTGCATAAACATAGTGGCCAAGTATGATGGATATAATTTCTGTTCAATGTTTCAGAGTGATACAACTTTTCGATGACACTGTATATGTCAGTTTTAGATTCAGTAGTTCCAGTGCAGTACAGCTTCTAAAATAAGTGCTGTATATATGTCAGCTTTCAGTTTCGATTTGGTTTGGTTCAGCAATGTGGGATGGGGTTCCATAACCTGTAATAGATGTAGATATCTCAGTTGACATGCAGTATAATCAATGTAGATATCTACCATTGAGAAAAGTAATGGATTAATACTATGGTATAACATGGAATTGAGATGGGGTAATGTACCTCAGTCGACATGCAGTGTAAATCAACTGAGGTATAATCTGGTAGCTTTAGTTGTTCTTATATGAAGTCCAAGATCAAGAAAATGAGCTGAGAACAATATCAGAGAAATATAGTACATAGCAATGGAAAATGGTTGTAAGACATAATTGGTACCTTGCAACCCCTGTGGTATGGTATAACAGCCTTGGTTGTTCTTGTGACCAGGAGCATGTGATAGCCTCTTAATCACAACATCCATAGCTTCTCAGTGCATGCTAATAATAGGCCATTAGCTGACACCTATACTCAAATCAAGTCATTTAAGTCTTAGTAACTAGCCCGATAAACACAAAATATGTGTCTATTGGCTTTAACATTTACTCCTTTACCCTATAATCAACATGATGGGGTCCTATAAGCCTGGTGCCCCAGTCTTACATGTTTACCTTTGTTCATGATCACCTTTTGTTTGCATTCACCTTTTGTTTGCATTCACCTTTTGTTTGCATTCACCTTTTGTTTGCATTCACCTTTTGTTTGCATTCACCTTTTGTTTGCATTCACCTTTTGTTTGCTTCACCTTTTGTTTGCTTCACTTTTTGTTTGCTTCACCTTTTGTTTGCTTCACCTTTTGTTTGCTTCACCTTTTGTTCGCATTCACCTATTGTTGTTCTGTTTGCATGTGATCACAGCATCTAGTATATAGCCCAGGAGTTTTCCTTCTTTACTTACCATATACTGCAACATCCTGTATCCTGTCTCAGTTCTAGACAATACACCATGGTCTTGTCAACTTGTGTGACCCACCTGTGAGCCCTATTGACACCAGGCTTTCAGATCCCCTGCTTACAAGAGATATGTAGCTGAAGGTTATACTGCATCGTGGTTTGTTTTTCTATTCTATTTTTTTATTTACATAGAAACTTGAAGTATTACAATACATTCCTCAAAAGACGACATTCTCTAGTTTGTACACAACTCCAGACTTGCTTTTCCCAATACCGCTCGACACCAGGGAAGTTTCATGTCCTCCTACATACTACAAATTCATCCCCAGTTGCTCCTCTTTGTAGGGATATGCCCATGTCATATCCTGTCAGCACCTGTCAATTATTTTCAGTAATAGTGATGGGACAACACTTTCCTGTGGCACACATAAGTGAAACTACTGACGGCACTTGGCACAGAGGGGATTTTGGTTTGTGCCCAGATGAGATACATGAATTTATCGAAATCTAAAAACTTAAGAGAGGCAATGGCTTGGTTTTTTTCACGAGTTTATATAGGTTTGAAGTCATCCAAAGTGTTCATCACAATTTTATTTCCTCTGGATGTAATCACGGAGAATTGGTCATTAACTCAAGATGGAAAGGGGATATACTGTCAATCGGCACAATACCATTACCCACAACTTTCCCCCTAATGCCAACATCTTTCTTGTAGAGGATGACCAGGCAAGCCCCACCTCCAAAACCATTAAACCTACTTGCTCGTCCCTCCCTCTTTCTGCATCACAGTCATTCCATTATTTTCAAACCATTCCTTTGCCTTTTTGCAGGTATGTTTTGGATCATTATCCTGCTGAAAGATGATTTTAGCAAGGTCCAACTGGTAATACCTGATGCTGTTTTGGAGGTCTTCATCCAAGATGCTCCTGTAAAGTTCCCCATCCATTCTACCCTCAATCCTGGTGGCATATCCCACACCCTCCCACATGAAGCACCCCCAAACCATGACTGATCCTCCACCAAACTTCACTGTCCCTTGAACAAGCCTCTCATTCAGGCCTTCCCCAGTCTTTTTCCATGCCCATTTCCTCCCATCTGAGCCAAGGTGATTTATTTTAGTCTCATCAGACCACACAACCCCTCCTCCAGTTATCTAAAGTCCAGTGCTGGTGGGCCAAAGCAAAGTCAAGCCTCTCCTTCATATGTCTCTTGCACAAAAGTGGCTTCTTCTTCTTCACAACTGCTTTCATCCCTGCTTTCTTCAAGCTCCTCCAAACTGTCTCAGCTGAAATAGGGTTGTTGGTGATGGTCTGAAGTTTCTGGGCTATGTCCACTGCAGTTTCAGCCTTTCCAGATGTGATTAGATGGACTGCATGATGGATGTTGGTAGCAGAGAGCTTCTTGGGACGACCTCCAGTTGATTTGGGAAGGGTAGGAAGGTGCTTAGAGCAAAGTCTGGAGATAGTACCAATGCAAAACCAGTGATTGAGGCAATGGATGGAGTGGAATGGCCAGCTTCAAGTAGAGAGATAATATATTGTTGTTGAGCAGGAGAGAGGGAGTGCATGATGGATTGCTGGCAATGTGAAGAGACAGTAATATCAAAATTGACCATACATCAACAAGTCATGTGACCATATTGAATAGAATCAACAAAGACATGTGATTTGGCCAGTTTATATAGTATATATTGTATCAAAATCATCAGTCACAAAACCTTTCCAATGAGCAGGCCTGACTAAACTATTTGTAGCATACCCAAAAATGCATATTATGTAATAATACTCTAGACTATGATTCTATACATGTTTAGCTATCCAGTGTGAATTTTTGAAATTTTTTGCTATTTTCCCTCCCCTGGTAGCAGTCTGCCAATATGCAAACTCCAAACATTGGAAAGGTTTTGTGAGTCACTGTATCTTCGAGAGCCCTGTGGGGTAACCATTTGTCATGGTCTTTTCTGTAACCCACCCAACATACTAAGTATTGGGTGCCGTGGCCATGGTGCCGTGCATCCACAATTTTGTCAATGAGTGTCTCCTCAGAGCCATCCTCTGTGACCACAATGCCTGGGTGGATGAGCTCCCGGTTGGGGAAAAGGGTAGGGTCATTGGGGATAAATAGCTTGAGGAGACTCGAGTGGAAATCCAGGTAGGATGTGGGGCTGTTAGGTAGTCGCAGTGTATAAACAGATTTTTTGGGGAAGGCGTGAGTAACCTCATAAGGCCCATCAAAGTGGGGCATAAATTTTGCGGCATGCTGTGTGAAGAGTGGTGGAAGTTCTAACCATTCTATATATGAAGAATATCGACAGTTTAGGTATGACACAAAGATGTATTGACTATCTAAGTCTAATACAGACGGAACACATATTGACTATTTAGTTCAATATGGTCGAGTGAAATAGCTATCTAAAGTAGAATAGAGAGCTAAAATGAATAAGGAGAATCGACTGTAAAGTACAATTCTGAATGACTGCTCAAGCGTAGAAGAGAATAACGAGAGAGTCAAATAACAGAGTAGCGCAGATGTAGTCTGCATGGATTGAGATAAAGGTTGAGTTTCAACTAGTATAGTTCGAAACTCTGATAGCACAGATAGTTAAAGCCCATCTGTGATGGTTGAGATGATACCCCAATCACAACTTACAGGACACTAACTGGTGTCTGGGTAAGTCATGGTTGCAGGGTAAAAAGTGTCTGAGTTCTAACTACAGGCACTAGAATACATAAGTCTGGTGTGTATGTGCCCACAAGAGTTGATGTACTGAATACATAGGTTGTCGAACTAATTATATGTGTATAATAAAATAGAGAGAAAGTGGAAATAATAATGGAAATATAGTATGAGCTCATCCAGACTATATTTCCTGAGTATATTTCACCATACCTCTCACATGCTGTTTGCCCTTCTGTAGTAATGGTGGTGGTGAGTAGTGGACAACATCACTAAGTCGCCTACTTTGTATGGGATTTCTGCTGCCCGGCTCTCATTAGCATGATAGGCCTGTTGGACCTTGGCAGCAGTGAGGTTGTCCTGTGCCTCCTGAACGTCGAATTCCAGGCAACGCAGGATATCATTTGCAGCAGCTTCAGCAGGGGTGGCATCAGCAGGTAAGGGGAGCAGGGGGGGAATGACCTGGGGGGAGTGACCTGTCTTTAACTGGAAGGGGGAGAAAACTGTGGATGTATTCACAGTGTTCATGACAGCGAACCGCATGTGTGGCAGCTGTGCTGACCATCCTTTCTGGTTTATCAACATGGTAGCGGATAGCCTGGTTTAAGGTTTTATTTGTGTGCTCACTGGTGCCATCACTTTGTGGGTGGTAGGTGGTGGACATCTTCAGCTTTACCCCTGAGAGCTTGTGCAAGGTGCTCCAGAGTTCTGATGTAAAAAGGGGGTCCCTGATCTGAGACTAGGTTGAGCATTAATCCATTTTCACAGTACCACTCATCAAACAGCACCACTGCAACCTGTGCAGCAGTGTATGAAGAATGTTTTGCAGCCAACCGAATATTGGCACCCAGTGTATCAGTCATGGTCATGACTGTATCTTTGCTGTTTTCTTCAGGAAGTGGGCCAATTAAATCGATGGGGATGGTGTCAAAATAGCCATCAGGAATAGGGAGGGGGTGCAGGGGACCACAGGGCTGGCTAGTGGGGTCTTTATTTCGTTGACATTCTGTGCAAGAAGGTATATATGCCACCTGCAGGTCTCGCCTCATGTTTTGCCAGTAATAGGCATGGCACAGAGATTCATAACTCTTGTCAAAGCCAAAATGGCCAAGAGTGTCATGTGATAGGTGGTAAAGCATCTATCAAATGGTGATATCTCGTGGGATCACAAGGTGGTGCCCAACATACAGGAGCCCTGACTCCTTCCTAGCCCCATCAATACTTCCTGCTGCAATGCCGTCTTCAAGTTGCTTACAAAAGTCATCATCCAGGTAGCCTTGGCAGATCTGATCTAGGAGTGATGGGTCCACTGTGATCCTTAGGATCCCACCTGCAAGTTGGTTGGGTGGTGAACGGGTATATGCCAAGGCACAGGCAGCGTGTCTGGCATCAGGGTTGCAATCCGGCATCCTAGATAATGCATCAGCAACTGTATTATCTTCACCATGAATACAGATGATATTAAAATCAAAGTCTGCAAGTTACATGGACCAGTGCATTTGGTGGTGGGACATGTCTTTCTGATTGAAAATATTCTAGTGTCTGGTGATCAGTGTAGACATTGAAATGGCATCCTAATAGGCTGGTGCACCACTTTTTGAGTGCCTTGATGATGGCTAACAGTTCCTTTTCATGGACAGGGTAGTTCTGCTCAGCAGGGTTAAGTTGATAAGAATCATAGGCGACTGGCTGGGCTGTCATCCAGTCCTTCCCGAAACTGAGGACTGCCCCAGTATGTCTGTCACTGGCATCTGTGGTCAGGAACATTTGACTGGTGGTATCATGATAGTCGATGACTGTGAGACAATCTGCACCCATGACCAAATGTTTAATGGCATCGAAGGCATGTTGATGTTCAGTGGTCCAGGTGGAGAAGTGTCGATCACAATCCTTCATAGTCAGGGGGTGAGTACACTGGTGTGTTCTGCAAGGGCAGGGAGGAATGCCGAAACATATCGGGTGAGTCCCAAAAACCCCTGATGTTAGTTACTGTTGTTGGCTGAGGCCAATTGATGATGTGCTCGGTTTTGCAGGCATCTGGACGAATGCCTGTGGCAGAGATGTGATGTCCAAGGAATGAAATGTCTGTGGCAAATAGCATGGATTTGTCAGGATTACAATATAGCTGGGCAATGTGGAGTGCCTGCAGGATGGTAGCCACATTCTTTTCATGTTCCTCCAGGGTTTTCGACCAAATGATAATATCATCAAGGTAAATGTGGCATATCTTGCCCGGGAGGTGTCGTAATGCATCTGTCATCCGTCATTGGTGTGTAGATGACCCATTGCAACCCCCAATTGGCATGACGGTCCACTCATAAAGGCCCCAAGGTGTGCACACAGCTGTCAAATGTATGTCCTCAGGATGTACTCTGGTCTGAAAAAAGGAGTTGGTCATATCGATTTTCCCAAATATGACACCTCGTCTGCAGTCAGAAAGGATGTCACCAACATGGGGTAGGGGATAATTATCACATATGGTATTTTTATTTAGTTCACAGAAATCATTTACCCATCGTGGTGGGATATTAAAAACAGGTGCCCCATTTCGATATTTAGGGACACAGAAGGCAGGTGACACATATTCTGAGGAAGATGGTCTTATGTGTCCAGCTGCCAAATGCTCCTCAAGGAGAATTTTCCAGGAGTCGTGGAATTTCTTTGCAGCAGAGTATCCCCATCCAACTGTAACCTTTGAGGGATCTTTGAGACAGATATGGTGGTATATGTGTGTAGGCAGGGCAGCTGTGTCTGGCAAGCACAGTGGAAAACAGTCAGCAAAGGTCTTTTTAAACTCAAGATCCTTTTTGGCTAATTTTTCTTCAAATGTGAAGGCCTCAATGTGTTCACCTACTGCTGCCATGATTAGGATTGGTCATAAGTATCCTGCCAGTGGTGGTTTGGATACTGCTCGGCTTGGTGGTGTTGGTGAGGGTCATTGTGTGGCCATTGATTTAGGTGTAATTCTGGTCATGCCTTGTTTCAGCCTTCTTGGATTGATGAGGTCATAATTGACCCTCTTATCGCACATGGTATGCTTGGTGGTATCAATCACAATATGGTGTGATGAAAGAAATGGCATTCCCAAGATAAGTGGTACAGGTAAACCAAGATTCACTTTTGCCTTAAAAGCCCCTGATTGCCATGTTCCCTTTCCTGATCCGATTTTTAATTTCACAAATTCCTTGCAACTCAAAGGTGTTTCTGTTAGTGACGAAAGGTTGTCCTCTGCAGCTGGGAGGGGAAATCGATGTAGGCCTAGTTGCAAAACCAGGGCATCACTAATCACTGTGGAAGGGCAGCCTATGTCAAGTAATGCTTTTATCGGAAGAGGGAAGTCGGAAATGAGGGGTCCTGTAAGCTCTACGGGTGTATAGAGATGAGGCACTGTGAAAGGAGTTTGTGATTTGGGGGAGGAAATGACATACATATCCGTATCTCCATCCATGCATTCCTCAATTTTTACCAGGGCAAGACCGGCAGTGGTCTGAGGGGCAGCAGCTTGGGCCATTGATATTGTGAGTGGTTTGTATGTGGCAGCATCAGGCCATGAGTTGGTGGTTTTCATTGCAGCAGCGAGTGCATCTGCCATGATCTTACAGGAGCTTTCGTTCATCATCTGTTAGCCTGGGGGGTTTTATGCTGGAAATTTTGGTGGTGGGCATGGAGTTCAAAGGAGGATCTGATAATCTGGAGGCTAAATCCTTTCTTTCATTGCGGCACAGGGAACGGGCTGCGTTATTTGCTAGAATCTGTTCTTGGACAATCTCTTGTTGTTCATGAATGCATTCATCATGTTCTTTTACCTCATGGGTCCATGCAGCAAGTTCTGTAGAGATGATCAGCTCGATGAAGAGGTTGCACTTGAGCACTTTGCTTTGAGTTGTGTTTTTAAGGTGGCTGTTGATAGTGCGAAGGATTTGGCCAAGGTGGTTAAGATTGCGTTAAGGTTCTCAATCTCAATTTTCCAATATATGAATCTTTGGTTGCCTTGAGGGGTTGTGAGGATTTTCTCCCTGATAAGGTGAGCCCAGTTCGTTTTGAGCGTGATAGAAGCCAGTTCTTCTAGATACTGATCTAGAGTGAGACCATCAATACATTTTTGATCTCCCTGGTACCAGCCCATAAGTCACAGCTCCATTATTGTGTCAGCTACATAACTAACAACCTCTTCAGACTTTCTTTCACCAAATTTCATGTATTGCCGGCAGGCAACAGACCAGCCTTGGTGAACAAGTGGCATGTATCAACCAGCAGTTAACATGGGGCATTCCTTCAGCTTGCTGATCCTAACTTCAGCTATAGGTTGTGAGTCGTCTACTTGTGGCATTTTATTTTCTTAGATTGTTGTGATGATGGTAGGTTGTGGTGTGACACGTATGGTTGTAGCCTGAAGGATTCAGTGTCAGTATCGGTCTCGGTTTCTGATGAATCAAATGCTGGGCTTTTTTCATCATCAAGATATTATGGAGGAAATATTCAAGAGGGCTGTGAAGGCACCAGAGTGGTACATCCAAGATTCCCGGTTAAGAAATACAAGGCAAGATCTTCCAATTCAGTTCCTTACATGTGACAAAAATTGTGAATGGATCCCCACAAGGTTCAGAACAGCAATGCAACTACTATGTGATTATTCACTGATATCACATATTCCATCCAGGCTCTCATGGTCTATTCATCCTGTAGTGCAGATATGGGCAAGGACAAAGTTGTGAATGAGAACCAGGGAATATATTTGGCTGCAGCACGAGCTTTGATTGTAAATTCAATCAATGTGCATGAAGATTTGGTTGGGCATTTGCCACACTTTAATAGAATGATATTACCCCACTTGATGGCATATTATAATTATAGTGTGGAGGCTGAATTATGCTACTTTGATGATGAGCACTGTGCTCATATAACAGAGCTTATTAAGAATTGTTACTGGGAACATGGTAGCAGACTTTGTCAACAGGTATGGGCCATCAGAAGATGGATCTTGGGTCCAGAGCATCAACATTCAATATTGATGATGGCAGAGATGGCACACATTTGGAGAAAGTGGGGAAAATATAGTGAAGCTCAAGGGCTGGAAGTGCAGGTCCTGGAGGGACACAAGCAATTCCTTGGCCCAGAGCATCCAAATACACTCAATGCCATGGCAAATGTGGCATGGACATTAGGAAACTTGGCAAAATACACTGAAGCTCAGAAGCTATAGATACTGGTTCTGCAGGAATGGAAGAAATGCCTTGGACCAGAACATCCAGATACATTGTGGATTATGGGAAACTTGGCAGGCACATTGCGGAATCTGGGAAAATATACTGAAGCTCAAGGGCTTGAAGTGCAGGCCCTGGAGACCTGCAGGGAATTCCTTGGACCAGATCATTGAGATACATTGCATGCCATGGCAAATTTAGCATGCACATTGTGGAGATTGGGAAAATACACTGAGGCTCAAGAGCTGCAAGTGCAGGTCCTGGAGGGACATAGGCAATGCCTTGGCCCAGAACATCCAGATACATTATGCATATGGGAAACCTGGCAGACACATTGTGGAATCTGGGAAAATACACTGAAGCTCAAGGGCTGGAAGTGCAGGTCCTGGAGGCACACAAGCAATTCCTTGGCCCAGAGCATCCAAATACACTCAATGCCATGGCAAATTTGGCATGCGCATTGCAGAATTTGGGAAAATATGCTGAAGCTCAAGAGCTGGAGATGCAGGTCCTGGAGGGATGCAAGAAATGCCTTGGACCAGAACATCCAGATACATTGTGGATTATGGGAAACCTGGCAGGCACATTGCAGAATCTGGAAAAATATACTGTAGCTCAAGGGCTTGAAGTGCAGGCCCTGGAGACCTGCAGGGAATCCCTTGGGCCAGATCATCGAGATACATTACATGCCATGGCAAATTTAGCATGCACATTGTGGAGATTGGGAAAATACACTGAGGCTCAAGAGCTGCAAGTGCAGGTCCTGGAGGGAGTAAGCAATGTCTTGGCCCAGAACATCCAGATACATTATGCATCACAGGAAACCTGGCAGACACATTGTGGAATCTGGGAAATACACTGAAGCTCAAGGGCAGGAAGTGCAGGCCTGGAGGCACACAAGCAATTCCTTGGCCCAGAGCATCCAAATACACTCAATGCCATGGCAAATTTGGCATGCGCATTGCAGAATTTGGGAAAACATGCTGAAGCTCAAGAGCTGGAGATGCAGGTCCTGGAGGGATGCAAGAAATGCCTTGGGCCAGAACATCCAGATACATTGTGGATTATGGGAAACCTGGCAGGCACATTGAGGAATCTGGGAAAATATACTGGAGCTCAAGGGCTTGAGGTGCAGTCCCTGGAGACCTGCAGGGAATTCCTTGGGCCAGATCATCAATGTACATTACATGCCATGGCAAATTTAGCATACACATTGGGGAGTTTGGGAAAATACACTGAGGCTCAGGAGCTGCAAGTGCAGGTCCTGGAGGGATATAAGCAATGCCTTGGCCCAGAACATCACATACATTATGTGTCATGGGAAACCTGGCAGACACATTGCAGAATCTGGGAAAATACACTGAAGCTCAAGGGCTGCAAATGCAGGTCTTGGAGGCACACAAGCAATTCCTTGGCCCAGAGCATCCAATACACTCAATGCCATGACAAATTTGGCATGCACATTGTGGATTATGGAAAACCTGGCAGGGACATTGTATACTGAAGCTCAAGGGCTTGAAGTGCATGTCCTGGAGACTTGCAGGGAGTTCCTTGGGCCAGATCATTGAGATACATTGCATGCCATGGCAAAGTTAGCATGCACATTGTGGATTTTGGGAAAATACACTGAGGCTACAGAGGTGTAAGTGCAGGTCCTGGAGTGATGTACATAAGTAATGCCTTGGCCCAGAACATCCAGATATGCTCTGGCTTAAAACTTGGCACACAAATTGTGGAGTTGACATGAACTGGAGTTTTCTCCATAAAGTTGAATATTAATCAACCAATATTCTATCAAATTAAGTATGGAAGCCTCATTTGACAAAGTATCAATTCATCTATCAATAAAGCATGAGGCAATTATAGGACACAGAAGCTCATGAATAATTATGTCAAAGAGATGTCACATTGAAGCCAAATTAGTAATACAATAATAAGGATGCAGGTTGTGGTGTATGTAGATTTTCTGACTAACTTCCCTCACTCCTATCATTGTCCTTTTATACCTTTCATCTTTGACCTACAACAATGTTATGACTTAGGAATGAAATCATTTGTGACATCAAAGTGAGACAATATGAAGGTTAATCAAAGTTGTCAAATGAAGTCAAATGTTCATCAAGTCAAAGGTTAGTTGAAGTTGAGTCAAAGAGTTGTTGAAATTGATCTTGTATGTTTTTGATGTTTTGTGATAGTTGTGACAGTATCCTCCCTTTGTGACCAAGCCCATGGGGTTGGGGTTTGAAAAACTTTCATCATCAATCTTCTCCATCAATCACATGTCTGACATCAAATTTGAAGGTTTTCATTTAAAATCTGGATTTTGTGGTTTTGGAAGTGATAATACATATTGTGGTTGATGACCTTGGTAAGTGCCAATTTTTGTTTTCTTGGAATTTGTGTTAATTAGTTTTTTTGTTTTTACAAATTCCCAAAAAGCAATTGATTGATTGTAATGAGCCATTTGACAAGGTGATGCAAGAAGGTCTTCAGATGCAATGGGAATTTGCAATTAGGTTAAAAGATTCGTAAGTTTTCTTTTGTTGAATTTTTTTTTAATTTTGAAATTTCTTTAGTTGCACTATGTGTTACAACACCAGCATGTTGTGCAAGAAAATGAATGCATTGGCAAATTTGTAATGTATTTAGGGGTTTCTCTTAGATAGCTCAATATATACTACAGTGACTTACAAAATGTATCCAATATTTTGTAGTTTCAGCTTATATATGCTATATCCCAGTAGATAAAATAGTAGAAATCACCAGAATATTTGTGAACATGACCTATCATGTATATATTTATATGGTAGAACTATATTATGTAATATCCATATATGGAAACAGTATGAATATTTCAATGGAGAGCATTCATTGGATACGTTTTGTAACTGACACATTTAGGCAGGAAATTACTAGTATTTAGTACTTAGTGTAGCCACCCTTTGCCTTTAATACATCTGAAGCCCTTCTAGGCATACTTTCAATCAAATCCTGACACACCTTTGCATCAATATTGTACCATTCATCCACCACCCTCTCCCACAACTCTTCCATCCCCTGGGGTGCATTCTCATACCCTGCCAACCTCCTCTTCAGGTGATTCCATAGGTCTTCAATGGGATTCAAGTCATGAGACTGTGCTGGCCATGAGAGAACCCTGAAACCATTTTCTTGGAACCAATTCTGGGCCTTCTTGCAGGTATGCTTGGGGTCATTGTCTTGCTGGAAGATGATACCATTGGCAGATTTACCATAGTCCTTAAGACTGGCTTGCAGGTCATCCTCCAGAATCTGGATGTAGAGATCCCCATCCATCCATCCATCAATCTTGCATGCATACCCAACCCCCTCCCACAGCATGCACCCCCAAACCATTAAAGATCCACCACCAAACTTCAGGGTTCCCTCAACCAGCCTGTCACTCAAGCCCTCCCCTGCCTTTTTCCACACCCACTTCCTGCCATCTGACCCCAGCCTATTAATTTTGGTCTCATCAGACCACACCACCTTCTTCCAATCCTCCACAGTCCAATCCTGATGTGCCAAAGCAAAATCCATCCTCTCCTTCCTATGCCTCTTAGAAAGAAGAGGCCTTTTCTTCTTTACCACAGGCTTCATCCCAGCTGCCTTGAGTCCACGACACACTGTTTGAGGATTGAGTGACTGGTTGGTGATAGTGCAAAGTGCCTTTGTTGCATCTACAGCTGTATCAGCCTTTCCAGAGCTGATAAGGTGTTGTGCAAAATGGATGTTGGCTGTGGAGAGTTTGGAAGGGTGACCACCAGAGGACTTAGAAAGGTGGGAACAGTGTTTAGAACAAAGTCTAGAGATAGTAGCATAGCTATAGCCAGTAGAAACTGAAATATGTCTGGCAGAATGGCCAGCATTAAGTAGAGAAAGGATCTCATACTGGGCAGCAGTGGAAAGGAGATGCATAGTTAGAATTGAGGGAATCTTAGCTGAGAAAGCCCTTCTACTTATACTGTAGTATAGAATGATCACATGACATGTTGAAAAACATAAACAACTGCAAACAATCAACATAGGCACATGGTTTTCATGCTAGAACCTGTCAGTTACAAAACGTATCCAATGAACCCTCTCCATTAAAATATTCATAGTGTCTCCATATATGGATATTACATAATATAGTTCTACCATATACATATATACATGATAGGTCATGTTCACAAATAATTTGGTGATTTCTACTATTTTATCTACTGGGATATAGCATATATAAGCTGAAACTACAAAACATTGGATACATTTTGTAAGTCACTGTATGTACATACATATAGTGTCACAGAGCTTCAACAATAAAATAAGCAAAGGTCCAGTAATTTAAATACTGATAGATTAATTAGTTGTGCTATTAAGCTTAAACAACTAAAATCAATGCTTATTTTGATTATTGAAAGGTTCAATAGAACTGTACAGTGACTTACAAAATGTATCCATTGTTTTGCAGTTTCAACTTGTATAGCTTATACCCTAGTAGATAAAATCATACAAATCACCAAAATATTTACCAACATGCTCTATCATGTATAGTCAAAGGCACTATAATGTTAAGTTGTGAACAAAGATATAAAGTCTGAGGAAGTCCCATGGAGTGTTTCTGGTAATTATTCCGAACACACACTTTCTTCTGGGAAATGTCCCATGGAGTCCCCAGGTAATAAGTCCAGGGAAGTTCCAGGGATTATTAGTACAAGGGAAGGTGGTATCAGAATAATTACCAGAAAGGTAAGGTACGGGCTGAGATGGACTTGGCTTCAGCTTATAGGCTGCACCCTCGTACACTCATTCAGGTGTCCGTATTTCGAGCTGACAGAATGCATCAAGGAGATGTAGATTCCAGAGTTCCCATGGGAGTTCTGGGAATCGAGCATGCAGACAGACAAGAGGACTAGAGACTGTTTGAGGGTCAAACTTGTTCGAGATTGAAACTGGATTATAAGTACATGAATGTAGCAGACTTATATAGACTTTGAAATGTAATAATACCAAATCTGGTATTAATGAGGGGCAGCACTATTAAACATAAAATGAAACAAGTAAATACTAAACTGGGAATTAGGGATGGAATGGAACGAATCATGACAGGTCATTAGACCATAATGGGAATGGGCTCTGTTAGAGGGGTTCCGGGGAGTCCGGGGAGTCCGGTCAGGGTCCGATGACTGGTCCGTGAGATGCAGAGTGTTGGGTGTATATAGAGTGTTGGGTGTATATAGAGTGTTGGGTGTATATAGAGTGTTGGGTGTATATAGAGTGGAGTTTGGAGTCAGGTGGAGTCCAATGACTGGTACATGAGACACATGACAGACTGTTTGACCATAATGAGAGCAGGGTTCTATGCTCTGTTAGAGGGGTTCCAGGAGTCCGGTCAGAGTCCAGTGACTGGTCCATGAGATACAGAGAGTCAGGTGTATATAGGGCGGAGTCTGGGTCCCGGTGGGTTGTCCAGTAGTGGGTATAGAGAGTTGGGTACAGATAGGGTGGCGTGCATACAGAGAGTCAGGCATAAACAAGTTGACATGCAGGCTCCAGCGGGAACTCCAGTTGTAACTATACAATATAGAGTGTCAGGAGCATGTAGGATGGGGTCTGGGGGCCCGGAGGCCAGCGGGTTTTCTGGTTCCTGACACATAAGGTCATTATGTAATATCCATATATGGTATGTAATGAAATTGTATTTCCACGATCTATATATGATAGAGAATGCTCACAAATATTTTTGATATTTCTGCATTTTTATCCTCTGAGTTATCAAGGATATACATCTGAAGTACCAAACATTGGAAGGGTTTTTTGAGTCACTGTAAGTAGAAGGGCTTTCTCAGCTAAGATTCCCTCAATTCTAACTATGCATCCCCTTTCCACTGCTGCCCAGTATGAGATTCTTTCTCTACTTGATGCTGGCCATTCTGCCAGACATATTTCAGTTTCTACTGGCTATAGTTATGCTACTATCTCTAGACTTTGTTCTAAACACCATTCCCACCTTTCTAAGTCCTCTGGTGGTCATCCTTCCAAACTCTCTACAGCCAATATCCATTTTGCACAACATCTTATCAGCTCTGGGAAGGCTGATACAGCTGTAGATGCAACAAAGGCACTTTGTACTATCACCAACCAGTTACTCAATCCTCAAACAGTATGTCGTGGACTCAAGGCAGCTGGGATGAAGCCTGTGGTAAAGAAGAAAAGGCCTCTTCTTTCTAAGAAGCATAGGAAGGAGAGGATGGACTTTGCTTTGGCACATCAGGATTGGACTGTGGAGGACTGGAAGAAGGTGGTGTAGTCTGATGAGACAAAATAAATAGGCTAGGGTCAGATGGTAGGAAGTGGGTGTGGAAAATGGCAGAGGAGGGCTTGAGTGACAGGCTGGTTGAGGGAACCCTGAAGTTTGGTGGTGGATCTTTGATGATGTGGGGGTGCATGCTGTGGGGGGGGGGGGGGGTTATGCATGCAAGATTGATGGAAGGATGGATGGGGATCTCTACATACAGATTCTGGAGGATGACCTGCAAGCCAGCCTCAGGGATTATGGTAAATCTGCAGATGATGTCATCTTCCAGCAGGATAATGACCCCAAGCATACCTGCAAGATGGCCCAGAATTGGTTCCAAGAAAATGTATATGACTCTTTTAGCAAATAAACAGCTATTCCTTGAGAATAGGGGCTGGAAGCTGAATAGATGCACAGTAACTTGGCAGAGACCTGATATAAAGCTTCAGTTTCTTGAATGCTTATTTATAACTATTAATAGATATTTAACAAAGTGTTAAATAATTTATTAACAGAGACAATAATTTGTATTGGATTAATTGAGTGCTTATACTTGATTAATTTAATAAAATTAGGTATGGGCCTTGAATAATCTAAGTGTTGGCAGGGATTTCAGTAAGGATAAGGATACTTATTAGACTTATTATTATTTAATAAGCCTAAGGGGTAGCTGTGAGGTGTTAAGGAGTGTGCACAGAGCTTATCGGAGGGTTTCTGGAGAAACCCACAGGAAAGCTGGTAGGACTTGGCTTCAGCTTATAGGCTGTGCCCTCACAAGATCGTGTCATCCAATTTCAGACAGGTGGATGGGAACCCCAGGGAGTCTGGGAGTAGTTGGTGGGTTGAGAGGTCGAAGGGTCGACTGCAGGAAGGCTGTGGAGGTCAAGGGGTCAGGTGGTGATAAGTCAGAGGTTGAGTGATAGATAGGTCAGAACCTGTGGGCTCCGATGAGATAAATAGTGGTGTGTTTCAAAGAGAGGGATAGAGCGGAAGATGTAATGAGATTACTGGGGGAAATCTAAGCTGAAAACTTATGTAGTTGATTTTATGACCAGATTGTATGTACAATCATTAGCTAGTTTATGTATATAGACTGCTGAGTGTATGCAATACCAAATCCAGTAATAATGAGATCCAAACAAGTACTCATGAAACAAGATAAGCAAACACCAAATTTGGTGTTAGGAATGGAATGGAGTGGAGTGGAGTCTGAAATGTGACAGGTTGTTAGACCATAATGGGAACAGGGCAGGAGTGGAGTCCGATATGTGACAGGTCATTTGACCATAATGGGAATGGGGCTCAGTTAGAGAGCTGATGGGTTTTCCAAGTGTAGTCTGGTGACTGATGTGTGGGACAGGGTCAGGAATAGACAAGGATGACATGTGTGGGGTCCGGGTGGGTATTCCGGTGACTGGTACATGAGATAATGAAGGTTGGGCATGGACAGGTCTGAGGTATTCTGGTAAACTGATAACTGGTGCGTAAAGGGTGCAGGTGCATATATGGTAATTCCCAGAGTCCGGTGGGTTTTCTGGTCGTAACACTGATATTGACTAATTTCTTATTCCTTCCTTCTTTCTGAATGGTCAATATTCAGAACTCTTCAGAACTCTGAATACCTGTACTCTTCCAGTGTAAATCCCTCCTCTGAAATTAAGGACATTTCATGCATTTACATAAGGGCACAGCACATAAGCTGAGGCCAACATCCTGACCCTATCCAGAAGTTTCTGAGTTCCCAGTTATTTCCTGATAGTCCCAGAATAAGTTCCCAACATGGCACTTAACACTGATTAAGGATCTGAATGTGTGTCACATTTCTTTTGATCCCTTGGAACAGCACTCAATATGAAACTACATTTTATTTCAGGATATCATCCTGAAGGTGATGGACACACTGAACAAGTCAATCAAACCCTTGAACAATACTTACAAATATATTGCAATTATCAACAAGACAATTGGGCAGAACTACTTCCTGTTAAGTGTGGGGCTCATGGGTGGGTCTCCAGGGGAAACCAGCAGAAGTTCCAGGAAAGGACTTGGCTTCAGCTTATATGCTGTGCCATTGCAAGATTGCATTGTCCAACTTCAAAGAGGAGCAGATGGGAAACCCATGGGTTCTACACTGAGGCAGATACTAAGGTGAAGCTAAGTTGGTTTTCTGATCAGATTGTAAGTACAGTTAGTAGCTAGACTATATAGACTAGTAGATTATTGTATGACATATCCAGAGATACAAAAAGACATACATATCAGGCATACAACAAGACAATAACCAGATGTCAAACATATTTGAGCAAGGGGTAGACTGAACCAGATGTCAAATGGGCAAAGATGGATTGGGAACAAGGGGTCCAGAATGTCCAGGCAGAGTCTGGTGTGTAGTTTATGTGATTGCCTGGCAGGTTTTCTGGTCCTAACACTTTCCCTTGCAAAATGCACTTATATGTAACACTTCACCTTCCAAAACAAATGGTGGAACACCATTTTTCATGAATAAAGGTTATCATCCATTGTTAGAAATTCACTCTGAAAAAGATCTAGCTTCCACTCTAGCTTGTGATTACATGACAAATCTCGAAGCTTTACATAAAAATATCCAGAAAGCTTGAAAACATTGTCAAAAATATGCCAATATACATTTAAAAAAATCATTCAACTTTCTGATTCATTTTCAAGTCTTTGGTACAATCCAACTTTATTTGAATGACTTGACCATCAAAAAATGATTGGAAAAATTATTAGGGCCTTTCATATTTCTATGTTAGAACCATTCTATCCCAATACTTTCCCAAACCAAAAACAACCACCTCCACCACCAATTTATGGTGAAGAAGAACTTGAATATGACATTCGAGAAATTTTGGACTCAAAATTCAATAAAAGATACAAGGACAGTTGATGATATTTAGTTGCTTGGGAGGATAACCAAAAGCCTTAAAAGTTATTTATCAACTGAAGTATATACATATATTTATATTGTTTGCTGTAGAATTAATATTTCATCAAATTCAATGCATCAGGTGACATTCTGGAGCATAAGGAAATATTAATATTTATCTTGCAATCTGACAAAAGGTAGTCAAACAATCATCTGTAGATTGTCCTTTTGGGCGTAAATTCCACAACATGGATTGGTAGGCCAGGTACATAGTTCTGGTTAAGTTTCTAAATCAAATAAATTCAAATTATATGAACTATATTTGAAAGTTCACATATGTATATACAAGAGAATGCATCTTATCCCAAAGACCTCAAAACTCCTACTATGAACACTTACATCAGTCACTTCACTATAATCCCCATATTCAACTAATTTCTTTGACATGACCAAAAAATCTTCTTCAAATGTTTTTATTTTGGCAACCAAATGTTCAATTGTATCTTGCATCTTCAACATTTCTTTGTGTCTCGACTTTATTTCATTTTCCAAGACATTGATTGACCTATTTTCCGATATATGATGGATGGTTTCTGATCTGCTAGATCTATTCAATATCCTTGAAGTTACCTTGCAATGAGACTTCTTCCTTTGACTGAGTTTGCAAATTCTAGCACTATTTTCAATGCTATCATCATCTCACATGTTAAGTGCCATGTCAGGAACTTATTCTGGCTTCAGCTTACATATGTTCTGTGCCCCTATGTAAACACTCAGAATGTCCTTAACTTCAGAGGAGCGATTTATGCCAGAAGAGTACACATATTCAGAGATCTAAAGAGTTCTGAATATTGAGTGTTCAAAAAGAAGGAAGGAATAAGAAACTAAGTCAATATCAGAGTTAAGGTAGAGTACAAATGTGTGGAAACTAATATAGGTTCTTCTGTTATTGTACTACAAACTCAGATCACAATAAGATGGATTAGGATGAGTATTCTGAACTGGGAATACAACAAGCAAATGAATGAATACTTGTCAATGGACAAGTTAGCAAATACGAAACAAGGATGAGGTTTGGAAATGTGGGAACTAGAAATGTTCTGTGTGACACTTCAAGAGAAACAAATTGAGGAAGAATGAAAATACTATTCCAAGCCAAATATTTAGTGTTTAAGGGTGTTACAGTATTATTGATCCATGAGTAAGTATTCAGTGAGGTTCCAAAAGGAGACTAACTTATGTTTTTCAGGTTCAGTGGATTTACAAATGTATATAATGTATATAATTCTGAATAATGTAAACTTTAATCACTTTAAAAAAATAAGTCTCTGAATGAGAATAAATGGAATGTACAGGAGCTCTCAATATGACATGGTCACAGAAGGTAATACAAAAGTTATGTGATCAAGTATTTGAGAATATTATTCCAAGACAGATATGTATGACTGCTGATGTAGTATTTAAAGACATCATTATTGATCCACCAGGTTGTGAAGTGACTGAGTAAAGTTGTGGGGGTGGTAACATGGTGGGGGCTTGCCCCCCATGGGTCAGTCATATGATTTATGTATGTACCCAACTATGAAAATATTTGATTTCCAGTTCTTCAATTGAGACACAATCATATTACTGCAGGTCATTTTGGACAAACAAAAACATATCAAACAATATATCGAGATTTCTTCTGGCCACATCTTCAACAAGATGTTGATGATTTTATTTGATCATGTGTAACTTGTACAAAATTGAAAAGTCCACAACATTGACCAATTGGATTACTCAAGCAACTTCTGATTCCTCTTTGACCATGGCATTCAATCTCAATGGATTTTATTGAACAATTATTGACATCTGATGGTTACAATCCAATACTTGTAATTGTGGATTGACTATTCAAAACAAGCAATACTCATTCCAACCTACAAAACAATCAATGCTCCTGAATTAGCTCAACTTTTTGTATTACATGTCTTTCAAAACATGGAGTTCCAAGTCATGTAACCTCTGATTGTTATAACTCATTCCTGGATACTTCTATTCTCCACAATTATCCATAATGTTCTGACCTGACTCCCATCAGTGTTCTGTTTCACATTGGACTTCCAACTTCCCATATGGCTGTGATTACCCTTCCAATGTCATATTGGGGACTTCTGCAGATTCTAGCTACCCATTTATTCTCTTTCATACTCATCTCTCATGTTCCTTCCATTCCACTCATCTGTCTGTCATTGAATCTTTTAGAATAAATTATTGTCTTGTATTCTACTAATCTCCAGTTCAAACATTGATTTTGAACCTTTCTGTTAAGAACCACATTGTTCAGGCCCCTATGTGTATATTCAACCTACATATACTGTCCTCTGGCATTGTGATACCCAACAACACACCCACTTAATGATTTCCTTTTCCAGCCATTCTATCTCAGTTCTGTTCTAATGACATGCTATTATTCCTTGCATCACTTCACCATATCATTTACCACCTCAGAATATTTATCTTTTTTCTGTTGTCTTGTATTCTTTTTCTTAATATCCTGTTCTGTTTCACAATTTCCTTTGTTCTGTTAATATCAAATTTCCACTTTCAGCTCTGTGCTTCCATTTACTTTAGTATAAAATTACATCATGTACACTACTATCCTTCAGTTTGAATATTGACTTAGAATACTCATTTAGAATCCCCCTCTCATGTTTAGAAGTGTATGCAATGATACTACCTTCATTTACCTTTTAAGTATTGTTCATACTGCTTAATCCTTTTGCATGTCTGGCCAGACTGAGACTTACTCCCTTTGCAACCTTAGCCTTGGACCCCAATTTATAGCTAAGTGTCATTATACATCCTGCTACATACTTTGTTGCTTGTTTTGAAGTACTGGAGCATCTGACAGTTTTGTGCAAGGTGCAACATATTGCATATTGGAGTCAAGCTCCACTTGTCTTTAGTAACTGGAGTTTTTCCCATTTTGTCCCACTCTTAACACTTCCCTCTAACACTTCCACATTGGGATAACCTTTTGTCATTTAGTTGTTCCATGCCACATTTCCCATCTATTCCTGCAACATGAGTCTTTTTATATAGTCACATCACATTGAGAGCTCCTGTATATTCTGGACCCATTTAGTTTGTATAGATATTCCATTGCTCTCTTCCCTATTCCAGTCACCTCTTTGATATTGCTTTTTTTAGAATAAATTATTGTTTTGTGAACTACTTGTCTTCAGTGTGAATATGACTTGTAATTTCCTTTATTGCCCTTCAAGCTTGCATGGGATTATCTTTGGGCTTCTGGAGTATTATTTTGTATTACTATAAAACATCTCTAAGCCATTGGCCTCACAATGACTTAGTACTTTCTAACTCTGAGTATATGTAGCTGCCAGTAACAAAGCAAAATCTTATATTTTAGTCTTTACATATTTAATCCCAGTCTTTGACAACATTTAAATGCATTTAAAAACATTTAAAAACATTTAAACACATTTAAAACACATTTAAAAACATTTAAAAACATTTAAACACATTTAAAACACATTTAAAACACATTTAAACACATTTACAAACATTTAAAACAATTTAAACACATTTAAACACATTTAAACACATTTAAACACATTTACAAACATTTAAAACAATTTAAAACAATTTAAGTGGAGTTTTAATTTTTTATGGGAAACCTAATGCTCACTGCACTCACCAATGCTGACCAATTAGTGACTAAGCAATGCTCACAGACCCACTGGCTACCAAAACAAAGAAAAAGAGAAAGTAAGACAAGAAGGAGGAATAAGAGATGGAAGTTCTAATGACTCAAGAAGATCACACTTGTATGTAGTGGAAATCCTAAGAGATTGAGACTGGGGTTTGACTACTGTGTGTACATCTTAGGTATTTATACTGAGGGGAAAACTAAACTAAGGTTTGAAGTTTATTTATTATCACATGTCATGTTCATCATGCAAATTTGCACATTTGCTTAACACTGCATGTGAACATGCACATGATGCTGTCATAGATGATGACACATGTGGGTGACATCATGTGCATTGTTGCATCTGTTACAAATAGAATATCTACTACATCATAAGTAAAACTCTGGTTAGTTAGTTAACTTGTGAATGTACCTCAGTCGATACATAATAGGGGAATTGACTGAGGTATGGTGGATTGTCTGTTGCATACTTATACAGTTTTAGAACAATGGATAACACAGGACAAAAAAGGATAGGTGGAAACAAAAAGGTTAATGAGAACAATAGTTGAGGCTCTAAATGGAGGTGTATACCAAAAAGGGGCCATGGAAAAGTGCTGTGCAGGGTGTCATGACTGCCATGAACACCTCAAGATACCCTCAAATATGCACTTAACTAGTATACAATAGATATAGTTTGTATATATTCTTCATAATACTGTATATCAATCTGCCTACTGGCTCTGCTAATTTATGTACTTTAAGACTGGGTTTTTGTTAAGGGTGCATACACAGAGGGTTTCCGGAGAAACCCATGGGAAATCCCATAGGACTTGGCTTCAGCTTATAGGCTGCACCCTCGCAAGATCGTGTTGTCCAATTTCAAATGGGCAGACGGGAATCCCAGGGAGTTCGGGTGGAGTTCATGGGTCGAGGGGTTGTGGGTTGAGAGGTTGGGGAGTTGAGATAGATAAGTTGGAGGTTGAGTGATAGATGTATTGGAGCCCGTGTGTGAGAGGTATGGTGAAATATGCTCAGGAAATATAGTCTGGATATGCCCATACTATATTCCCATTATTATTTCTTCTTTCTCTCTATTCTATTATACACTTATATTAGTTTGACGACCTATGTATATGGTACATCGACTCTTGTGGGTGCATACACACCAGACTCTTGTATTCTAGTGCCCGTAATTAGAACTCAGACACTTTTTACCCCACAACCATGACTTACCCAGACACCCAGTTAGTGTCCTGTAAGTTGTGATTGGGGCATTGTCTCGACCATCACAGACGGGCTTCAACTATCTACACAATCAGAGTTTCAAACTGTGCCAGTTGAAACTCCACCTATATCTCAATCCGTGCGGACCACATCCACACTACTCTATTATTTGACTCTCATTATTCTTTCTACACTCGAGCAGTCATTCAGAATCGCACCTAACGGTCGATTCCCTTTATTCGTCTTAGCTATCTACTCTACCTTAGATAGTTACTTCACTCAAACGTATTGAACTAAGTAGTCAATACTCATTCAGCGTGTATTAGACTTAGACAGTCAATACAACTACATGTCATACCTAAACGGTCGATATTCTTCGTATATAGAACAGTTAGAACTTCCACCACTCTTCACAGTGGTGATCTGGGCCAGACCACTCTTTCCCTACAGAGAAAACATTACTCTACAACTATTAATTTCTAAGCACATAAATGACCACTGGCAAGAACCAAACACCGAGATCTTCGACAACCCCGAGTAGTTCAAAACCTCGTCAAAGACCTGCAAGTCTGGAACCACCCCATAACATCACCATGAGTAAGTCTTCGTTGACTTTTCAAAAACCAGTTCCTCCTGGAAGTTCCCCTGGAGCAGCAGCTGGACCATCAATGGATACTCCCCCAGGTCTGCATGAGGAACGTCCATCAACTGGGCAGTTGAGCACTCCTGGAGCTAATGCCAAGCCTACCCATGCTCTCGAACCCGTTCTCTCATTCCCACCTAGGCAGGTCATCCTCAAGCAATTCTTTGGGGGTCATATGGTTTATGCTGAGCCCATCAATTTGCAATGGGATATGTACTATGCCGATTGAATCTCCACGGATCAGGTTACTCCCTTTGTGGAGGAGTACAATGGATTACCCTTCTTTACCGGTGACTGTAGAAGTCTGGTTAGGTCATTATCAGGCCATCTTATCAGTGCAGGACTTATTCATGTGACCAGGAACCCTTGAGGATCTGACCCGCTCGATTCCCAAATGGTTGAGTGAGGTTACTTCTGTTATGGAAGGAGGAAGGATGATTTTTAAGCAGGAAGTGGTCTCTTTATTCCTCGAAGCGCTCCATGCACACGATGATGTGTTGCAAATACTT
The DNA here is from genome assembly GCA_015178975.1 of Hysterangium stoloniferum. NCBI lineage: Eukaryota > Fungi > Basidiomycota > Agaricomycetes > Hysterangiales > Hysterangiaceae > Hysterangium > Hysterangium stoloniferum. Next base: position 1,962,802 of record WHVD01000002.1, on the reverse strand, counting down.
CATGTCCTACTCAGTGGGGATCACATCATGCCCAAGGTTGACTACCAGTATATATACATCCGAATGTTGGAGGAATCTCTAAACGGGGTCACTTGAAATTCATCATTCACATATTTTACTCTAAGGGGTCGGTTGAGGCGAAATCAGAGGAGACTCGATAAGATGGTTTTGGAAGTGCTCTACCCTTATAATAACTCGATCCAAGTGCCCAATTCACTGATCTCCACAACTAGTTTGTTTGTTTGTAACCTAAATGGGTCTCCCGACACTTGTTTCCTTCATTCGCTCAATCGTCCCGTTATTTTGCAAGACTTCCCATTGGATATGAGGATGCAAGTTGCAGACCATCTTCAGGAAAAGGGGATGGAAATCTGCACTCCCTTCCACCAACCTCAGCCGCATCAGCCTTTTAATACAATCAAAATTGAGAGAGAAATCTCGAAGGAACTCAGCCCAGCACCCCACCAGGGGATTCATCGCTCTTGCGTCACGTTCGAATGACTTCCAGATAATCCTAACTCCGGTGATGAACTACCCACGACTAGGAATAGATCAGTCACCAACAGGGGTCAATTGTCCTTCTCTACCACATTCACCGAGGGCATAGCTGGTCAAGTTGCTGGTCGAGGATCTCTGAACCCAGACGATCCCTGCCATTCCCTGCTGATCTCCTCGAATCCCTTTCTGCCACCAGGAGGACCCCCTAGCAGTTCATCTGGGAGCTCTAGTAGTTCAGACTATGGAGGGAATTCGGGATGTGGGGGGCATCATGGTGGAGTACCTAACTCTCCCTTTTGAACTCCGATGCAGCCTCGAGCCAGTGCACCTATCGATGACTTACCTAAGGATAAAAAGATGTCTCTTAACACCAATGACATCAAATGGTCTGACCTTCCCGAATATGATGGAACTCAATCCAAAGCCTTGGACTACATCATGGATATCATGAGTCTCTCAGAGATCTCAGACTCCATGAGTGCATTGTTAGGAGTCGCTCTGCCAAGACAACTCACTGGCAATGCCAAGATCTGGTGGAGCACTCTAGACCGTGAACATCACACTGAATTCAGTCAATCTCATGGATCGTTCCTTTGGGGTATCGTCAAGGGATTACTTGGAACTCGTTGGCGTGAATCCTTAGCCTTAGAATGGGAAGCCATGAAATTTCGACAAGTCGGCCATGATTGGGAGACACCTGTTCACTATATTCAATGGAGAATTAAGCTTTATTGATTCTTGTATGGCTTCCACCAAAATCGAAAGGACGAAATGTGCAGACTCATCCTCACACTGCCCACGGAATGGCTTTACCTTCTACAAGGACAACCCATTGATGACATCATGAGCTTACAGACTTATGCTAACAATCTGCAAGAGGCTCTGATTAACGCTTGGGTCCAAACACATTGAGAGCATTATTGGTTTCAGAAGCCCAGAGTCATGATCACTGAGCAGGAAGACTCAGATCTCTGGCATGAAGAAGAGCACTTCAGGGGAATCGATTCCACTAATCGAGGCCACATCCTTCTCAGCGAAGCCAAAGATATAACCGCCCCTAGGGGATCCAACACGAAACAGGGTAAAAAACAAGTTCTTTTTCAAATGAAGCGACAAGAAAAGTGTCGCTAAACCCCTGAAGGAGTGCTGGATTTGCGGGAGCTTAGAGCATTTTAAGATTGACTGCCTTCATGCTGGTAAGATGTTGCACTATATCTCTATTAACAAATGCTCCATGCAGAACCCAACCGAGGAGGTGGAGGATCAGAGGGCTTATGAAACAGTTTATGGATTAAGCATACAGGGACAAGTACATAACATTGATGAGGAATCAATTTTCATTTCTGTCTACCTTCCTCAATCAGAGGACGACATTGTTTTAGATGCGAGTTCATCCCCAAATGAGAACAAAGCATCGCAAGTCTATGTTTCTATATCAGACTACGATTTCCTTGAGAAAGGAGACTGGCTAGATGCTCATCATCAGAACCGGAAAGGTCTGACTGAGACGGGAGCCTTATTGCGATCTAAACCTCCTACCATTGAGAAAATCATTGACGAGGAAGTATTTGCAAACCGATCTAAAGAAATAAGTCAGACCTACATTATAGAAGACCCCTCTGAGTTAGAGGGATCAGAGGAGGAGAACTTCCCCTTCGACCCAGGGCAGTTACCCAATCTAATTCCTTGTGACAAATCGGATTCAGAAGTGGACAACTTTGTTCTGAACGTACCTAACAGTAGATGTGTCAGGAGGGATGTCAAACTGGCTGTAAGAAAGGAAAGCAAAAGACCCAGGGTCCAATACCCTCGATCCAGTCGGCTTATGAAAGAGGATTCAACCATTATCTACCACAGAAGGGATCCCCCAGGTGGATACTCCAGTATTGGGATTTCAGCATTACACGTCTACAGACACATAGGGGACTCCAAAGCCTCTAATCCTATTAATATCAGGTTGGACACCAAAGCTGATCTTTCCTTAATTTCAGAGGATTTCTATAAGGAACTAGTGGACCGCCCCAAGCTCAAGCAAGGATTTAAATTACGCCTCGTACAGCTTACCGGTAATGCTAAGGTTTTAGGATATGTTAATATCCCCATTTACCTCAAGGATGACACCAGTATGCTCCTTAAATTTACCGCCAAAATGTATGTTGTCCGAGGCATGACTGTCCTGATTCTTCTTGGCAAAGACTTTCATGTGAACTATGAAATCGGAACACTACAAGACCAGCCGTTGGGCTCTAGATTGATTCTGCCAGGGAGGGCAGGGTCTATCCCAGCCAGTTCCTCCAAGGAGCCACAGCCTTTGGCCTTTTCGATTAGCAAGATCCCCCTTGAGGAACTAGCCAATGACTTACCTGAATTGACTTCCAAACCAGACAAAGGGGTGCGTACTGAAAGAGTCGCATGGGCCCTACAGAATTGTACTATAGAGCCGGAATCAGCCCAACTAGTACAAGTTTTTGTTGGTGATCTTATTGGTGACCAATGGATAATTGAGGGAGTCATGCTGCAGAATGACAATGGGAGTATACTAGCCGCTCCCACCACTGCTATCTCCAGGGAATGTGCCGCAATACCTCTCGCTAACCCCTCTCTGACACCAAGAATCATTCGATGAGGGGAAACCATTGGATTAATTCACAACACAAACGAATGGGCCCAGACGCCTAGATCGTCAACTGAGAAAGCATCGATGCAGTCAATGGCTACCAAGATCGCTCACCTCTTGGAGAGCCTATCGAGAATAGAAGAGGAGCGTGTCCTTAATCCTCAATCTTCCGGACAGCCTCCAGAATGGGAACTCGCAGATGATTTCGACCCAGCAGGCCCTAAAATGTCAGAAGTCGCCACCATAGAAACATTTCGAGCAGAGGACCTACATAAGTTGGTCAATTTAGGACATGACATTCCTGCTGACATCTCCTCCCACCTAGAGTCGGTACTGACTAAGGATGTTCAAGCCTTTGGAGTAGATGAGCGTTTAGGACAAGTAGACATCAAATTCAATGTCCCATTGAAAGAAGGCGTGCAACCTATTTCAATGTCAATGTTTCCAACTTCCCCAGCCAATAGGAAGGTCATCGATGAGCAAATGGATACTTGGTTTCAACAGGGAGTAATTGAACCATCTAAAAGTCCTTGGGGGGTGCCAGCCTTCGTCATCTATCATAATGGGAAACCGAGAGTGGTGATTGACTATAGAAAATTGAATAGCCTAACAGTTCCCGACGAATTCCTGTTGCCACGCCAGTCCGAAATCATGCAAGCGCTTTCAGGGTCCAACATTTTATCTTCCTTTGACGCATTAGCTGGCTTTACCCAACTCGAAATGTTAGCAGAAGATAAACCAAAGACCACTTTCAGATCCCATTGAGGACTGTGGCAATTCAGGCAAATGCCCTTTGGACTTTGTAATGAACCCTCTATATTCCAGTGAGTTATGCAAACTGTACTTGCACCTTACCTATGGATATTCTGTCTCATTTATATTGATGACATCGTGATCTTTTCTAAGACATGGGATGATCATTTAGAGCATCTAGATCAGGTTTTAGAAGCCATAATTGCAGTGGGAATCACTTTCTTGCCCAAAAAATGCTATGTTGGGTATAACTCGATTCTATTACTAGGTCATAAAGTGTCTAGACTCAGTTTTTCGACCCACCAAGAGAAGGTCACTGCCATACTGGAACTAGCTACACCTTCCAAGATAGCAGATCTTCAACGCTTCCTAGGGATGGTTCTGTACTTTTCAGCTTACATACCATTTTATTCCTGGATAGTTGCTCCGCTCTTTAACCTCTTAAAGAAAGGAGTTCATTGGACTTGGGATTCAGAACACGCCCGAGCTTTTGAAGACATCAAGGTTGCATTGAGCTCTGCTCCAGTACTCGGACACCCCATGAGTGGCATGCCTTATCGGTTATACACGGACACTTCGGACTTCGCACTGGGACGTTGTCTTCAACAAATACAGAAAATGACACTCAGGGATCTAAAGGACACTAAAATCTATGCCCAAGCAAGATCAGCCTTCGATCAATCTCGAGATGTGCCCATTTTTGTTACTCGTTATAAAACCAAGGGGCTGGAATTCACTTGGGCAGATTCCTGGGCCTCAGATTTTGATGACACCAGTGTCACGGTCGAGTGCATCATTGCATATTGGAGCCACACACTCAAGAAAGTGGAATGTAATTATTCAGCCACGGAGCGAGAAGTGTTAGCTGCTAAGGAGGGACTAGTCCATTTCCAGCCCTTTATCGAAAGAGAACATATCCTTTTGATCACTGACCATGTGGCGTTACAATGGGCCAGATCTTATGAGAATACCAATCATCGACTGGCTGCATGGGGGGTGGTATACGCTGCATACCCCAGTCTGGAAATCTTACATCGAGTGGGGCGGGTACACAGCAATGTTGACCCACTGTCTAGACTTCCTCTAGTACCTGACTGTGCTAGTCCCACGAGAGACGACCTCTTACCAATCATAGTGGATTCTCACAACCAGAATGACAATGAGACAATATGGGAGACACCTAATGGTCAATTCCCTTTATTCGTCTTAGCTATCTACTCTACCTTAGATAGTTACTTCACTCAAATGTATTGAACTAAGTAGTCAATACTCATTCAGCATGTATTAGACTTAGACAGTCAATACAACTACGTGTCGTACCTAAACAGTCGATATTCTTCATATATAGAACAGTTAGAACTTCCACCACTCTTCACACCTTGGGCTCTGACTAGTGAGAGCGGTGTAATTCAATGAGGGGTTTAGAGTGGAAAATGTGCTAGATTACTGGGGAGAATCTAAGCTGATTTTCTGACTGGATTGTATGTACAACATCTGCCAGACTATATAGACTGTGGAATGAATAACATACCAAATCCAGTAATAATGAAAACAAAACTAGCAAACATAAAACAAGATAAGTAAACACCAAATTTGGTGTTAGGAATGGGATGGAATGGAAGCGGAGTCCAAATCATGACAGGTCATAAAACCATAATGGGAATGGAGTGGGAGCAGAGTCCAAATCGTGACAGGTCATTGACTATAATGGGAAAGGGGCTCAGTTAGAGGGATGACGGGTTTTCCGAGCGGGGTCTGGTGACTGATGCATGGGACAGAGTTGGACATAGACAGGGATGGAGTCTGGCAGGTAGTCCAGTGACTGATACTTGAAGTAACGAAGTCAAGCGTGGACAAGTCTGACGTACAGAGTCCGGCAGGAATTCCAGTAAACTGACAATTGGTGCGTATAAGGTGTGGGTGTGTATAAGTTAGTGCCCAGAGTCTGGTGGGAATTCCGGTCGTAACAGTTTTGATGTTTAAAATTGTGAATTAGCCCCTTTTTAAGAGAATATACAATGGCTCAAAATATTGTTCCAATGTTTTGTTGTTTTAGAAAGATTGACTCACAATACAAATACCAGACATCAGATAATTCTTAAAGAATTACCTTAAATATGTAGTATAGCATCTTAGCTTGAACTCAACACTTGGCTTATATAATTTGAATCCAAATTGGTGGAACAATAAATAAAACAAAATAATCACTCATTGGAATGATTTTTGACTTTCTCTTTTCCAACTAATTAATACTTGATATGACCACCTTTTGCTTTTCTTGTATCCTCCTAGGCATGTATGTACTTTCTATTAGATTCTGCCACACTTCTGGTTGAATTGCATTCCACTCCTCCACAACTTGGTCCTATAATTCATGTACTCCTTTAGGTGGTGTTGGGTATTGACACAAGCAATGCTTGAGGTGTTCCCAAAGGTGTTCAATGGGATTTAGATCAGGGGACTGGGCAGGCCAGGATAGTACTTGAATGTCATTGTCTTCAAACCACTGTTTGGCCTTCCTATATGTGTGTTTTGGACCATTGTCCTGTTGAAAGTAATGTTGGGCCTCCATTTCCAGCATTTCAAAGCTTTCTATCACTCCATCCTCCAAACTCTCCACATACTGACCAGCATCCAGTGTCCCCTGAACTCCCACTAACTTTCCCACACCATTTAACCCCATACAGCACCATATCATGAGAGTATTTCCTCCTCCATGCTTGACAGTTAGTGTTGTTGTTCAGTTAGATATTGGTTCCCCCCTTTCATTCCAAAGATACACCTTTCCATCAGATCCAATTCAGTTGACCTTAGTCTCATCTGTCCACAACACCCTTTTGAAGTCCTCCACAGTCCGGTTTTTGTGGTACTGAGCAAACTCAAGTCACTTCTGATGATGAGTCTTCTTCAACATGAGCACTTTCTTCTTTGTTGCAGAGTGACAGAGTTGGGGATGGCAGAATTAATGAATTGGTAGCTCAAACAGCATTGTCAAGTTTTCCAGAGCTACAGTGCCTCAAAAAACCCTTCTCATGTTTTATACTTCAGATGTATATTCCACATAATTCAAAGAATAAAGATGCAAAAATATCAAAGATATTTGTGAATATGCTCTATCATATCAAAGATATTTGTGAATATGCTCTATCATATCAAAGATATTTGTGAATATGCTCTATCATATCAAAGATATTTGTGAATATGCTCTATCATATCTAGATTGTGGAAGTACAATACCATTACATAATCTCCAAATATGGAAATACTACAAATATTTATATACAAGAGATTCATGAGAAGGGTTTTTTTGCTGGCAGGTTTGATGACTATAAGTGCTTATAGTCATGTGACTTTGTTGATTTTTTACTTCCAGTTGGGTCCTATCAACAAAATCACATGATGTCACATGATGTCACATGACTATGTTGTACTGGAGTATAAATATATTGCTTTTAGCAACCAGCAATGCCCCAATTCCCAAAATGCACACTTTATCTCTTGCCAGCCAGAATCATATTCTCTCATTGCTTGATGTTGGTCATTCAGCTAGCCACATTGCAGCTTCTACTGGTCATAGCATTTCCACAGTCTCTAAGCTTCACTCTAAGCATTGTTCTCATCTCTCAAAGTCCATGTGGTCGTCGCTCAAAGTTTTCCCCTACCAACATTCACTATGCACAGCACCTCATCAGCTCTAGGAAGGCTGACACTGCTGTTGATGTGACCAAAGCCCTTAGGAATCTCACCAACCAGTCCATCTCTACCCAAACTGTGTGCAATAGTCTCAAGATGGTTGGGATGAAAGCTGTGATGAAGAAGAAAAAGCTTCTTCTCAGCAAGAAGCATAGGAAGGCAAGGATGGACTTTGCTATAGCACATCAGCATTGGACTGTGGAGGACTGGAAGAAGGTGGTATGGATGTAAATGGTATGGTCTTATTTGTATCTAAATCAGAGCTATATGCTCAAAATCCAGATGGACCAATGTTTACCAAATTACATATAGAAAGAGTTATAAAGATATAAACCATATATTAATAAGATTGTTGAAATGACAGACCTAAAGGAACACAACTTTTCATGTCCCATTCAAAAACCTAGAGGTGTTGATTTAACTCCTGAAGAAAAGAATTATAATACAAGATTTGGAAGTTTCAGATTTCAGATTGAACATCTATTTGGTCTCATAGGACATAAATTTGAAAAAATTAATAATAAAACTGTAATTAGAACTGTTTGCCCTGAAGTTTTTACTCTACAATTTAAACTAGCATGTTTACTATTAAACATACAGCAATTTGTTAAAATGGGTGATCTGAAACCTGAGCCACATCATTCTATGTGGATGGAAGATAGCTTTGACTACAAAAAAGATGATAATACAGAAGAATTGACATGTATAATAACATTGACAGAACAGATAGTATGTATTAAGAGATCAAGAGCAAATTTTACAAGGGATTGAGACTAATACTGGAAATCACAATCTATTCCCAAAAAAGAGAAAATTGTCCCATGGCAAAGTGTATGAATGAAAGCATAGTAGATCATAGAGATGTTGATGGTAAGAGGAAATATTTAGTAAAATGGAAAGGATACTTCTGTAAAACTTGGGAACCAGAAGAGAGCTTCAATACTTGAGGATGCATTGATGATTATTGGAATATGGAGCAGGACTAATTTTAAAATTATTCATGGTACATCTTTACATGTTCATTGTTTTAAAAAATACCTAGATATAGATTATACTATTCTATGTTTTCATCATCTACTATTATTCCAAAACTTCTTAATATTTGTGCTTCTTTTTTAGTAAGTAATCTTGAATCAAATGTAATTGATATATTATTATTTTGCTTTAAAATACCATTAAATTTATTGTTATTCTACTATATTTATATATTATATATGGTTATATTAAGAATGAAAAATGAATTATTCCAACTTTAAATATCTTAGGTAGGATATAAGCACATATCATTCTACAATCATTACAGATCAAGATGCCTACTTCTTCGACCTCACTCCTTATTCCTCCTGCTTATAACTCTTATGTCCCCAACAAAATGGTAACTATTACCAGAACTAGGAGGCCAAATCCTTACATTAAAAAATGTCATCAAATGCCAATTGATGGTTCTAAGGAAAAATCTACTACATCAATTATGATGATTTGGGACTAAGTCTCCCATACAAATTTCAAGATGAGATTGACTTTCCATTCTTATATGAAATGGGACATTACAAGTTTGTAGGGCTTGAACCAATCCCTCTGAGGTCATATGATAATGGGATCCCAATGTACAATGCAGTATTTACTCAGCATAACATGGCTATTGTAGATAAACTCATTTTTGAGGTGTTTATATCCTTCAGAAAAAGGTTAGATGAATACCCAGTTGAAGAGAGAGTTGAAAGAGTTGAAGAAGTTCCAACATCTTCTGGTTGGTGGAAGAGACTACTTTGTTATTTCTGTGTTTGTTGTTTCTAACTGTCATTAGTAGCATTTGAGTGCAAATTTTAAAAGTTACATGATTGTTAATACAATTTCAGAAAAAGTGGAATATTTTGATACAATATAATAAAAATATCACGTGAGGTAAAATGAAAATACATGTATTCAATAACTAACTATGAGTATTTTGTGAATACAATGCCTATAATTCTAAAATGACAGAAATGATGCAATCATTTGCCAAAAAAATCTACCTTAGTATAATAAAAATTGGAAAACCACCTGACTCAAGTAAAATAAGAGGTAAAGGTAATAAAAGAAGGTATAAGGACTATGAAAATAGAGAAGAAGCTAAAAAAGTTTTAAATAATTTTCAAATACTTAAGTTGATAATATAAGGAGAATGTGGCATACATTTTATATTTTGTTCCAAATATGTTTAAAAATTAATGTAGGAGGATGGTCACACTTTATTGAATATACAAACTTTTACTGAATAATCCTCATATTTTCTAAGTGAGACTATTCCTTCTGGCCATGACAACTTATTCTATAAGTTTATATTTAATTACCTGAAATTTCATCTTTAAAATATGCATGCCTTTTTAAAATACACACAAATGACATAGTTACACAAGATTATTTGGGTTAACCTAGATTATTTGGGTTAAACAAGATTATTTGGGTTATGACTTAATCTTTGGGTTATGATGTATTCTCTTGTATACAAGCAAACTTTCAAGTATATTTCATATAATTTAAATTTAGTTGGTTTAGAGAGTTAACCAGAACTATCTGGGGTACCAATTGTTATGACCAGAATTCCTGCCGGACTCCAGGCACTAACTTATATGCACCCACGCCCTATATGCACTGATTGTCAGCTTATTGGAATACCTGCCAGACTCTGTACATCAGACCTGTCTACATTCAACTTCGTTATGTTGTGTATCAGTCACCGGAATACCCGCCAGACTCCATCCCTATCTATGTCTGACCTTGTCCCACACATCAGCCACTGGACCCCGCTCAGAAAACTCGTCATCCCTCTAACAGAGCCCCGTTCCCATTTTAGTCAAATGACCTGTCACGATTTGGACTCCACTCCCACTCCATTTCCCATTATGGTTTATGATTTGTCATGATTCGGACTCCACTCCACTCCATCCTGTTCCTAACACCAAATTTGGTGTTTACTATTCTTATTTCATGTTTTGCTAGTTTCGTTTCATCATTACTGGATTTGGTATGTTATTCATTCCACCGTCTATATAGTCTGGCAGATGTTGTACATACAATCCAGTCAGAAAATCGGCTTAGATTCTCCCCAGTAATCTAATACATTTTCCACTCTAAACTCCTCCTTGAATTACACCACTCTCACTAGTCGGAGCCCACGGGCTCCGACACATCTATCTCTCTTATTTATCTCGACTCCCAACCTCTCAACCCACAACCTCCAACCTACATACAACCCCTCAACCCACAACCTCCAACCTACATACAACCCCTCAACCCACAACCTCCAACCTACATACAACCCCTCAACCCACAAACCCCACCTGGACTCCCTGGGATTCCTGTCCACCTGTCTGAAATTGGACAACATGATCTCATGAGGGTGCAGCCTATAAGCTGAAGCCAAGTCCTACCGGATATCCCACAGGTTTCTCCAGATATCCTGCAGGTTTCTCCAGAAACCTGCCATGTATGTACCCTAACAGTATTTTCTGACTGTGACTCGCAGATTGTTCAATATGCCACCAAGAAAAGCACATGCACAGGCATCATTACATGGACCATCTACTCTTCATTCCCCATTAGCTTTGTATACCAGCCAGATGCTCGTGAACTAGTTGGAAGCCATGGAAGAAGCCCATATCGAAGAAGTCCCAGAAAACCAGGATGAATCCAAGCACGAGGATGGGTCCATGGCCCCCAACAAGGGAAAAGGAGTTGAAAATCCCCCATCTAGTGATCAACTGCTGCTTTCGGATCCTGCCTCTGAGTATTTAGCAATCACTTTAGAAAGGTTGATGAATCATATGCTTGGAGAAGGCAAAACGAAAGATCTGGAACCTCCATGGTCAAAAGTCAATGCTCCAGAACCCTTCACAGATTCCAACCCAAACAAACTCTCTACTTTCCTCATGCAATGTCACTTCAATTTCTGCGATCTATCCACTGCATTCTCCACAGACTCCCAAAAAGTCAATTACACACTTTCATACTTGTCGGGATCCACATTGAAATGGTTTGAACTGGCTTTTAGTGGACTTTCCAAGGAAGAGCCACTCTGGCTCAAAGATTGGGATGATTTTGTTGAGGACCTTGAAACCAACTTTGGCCCATATGACCTGACAGGAGAAGCTGAGAACAGTCTCACAAATCTTCACATGAAGGAATGCAGCACATCACAGACTACATCGTCCAATTCAATAATCTTGCAGCTCATTGTCAGTGGGGCGATCCCACTCTGCACCACCAATTCTACGCCGGTCTGCCATCCTGCCTTGAAGATGAAGTCTCAAAAGGAGAAGATGGCAAGCCAAAAACCCTGTCCCATATGCACCTCAAGGCTTAAAACGCAGATGCACATTATTGGGAACATCATGCAGAAGTTGCCCGTGGGACCTCTGCAGACAAAGTAAACAAGTCCACGGCCTATAAAACCAACAACAACAACTCGTCAACCAGCAACCAGAACTCCACACAATCCAACAAGAAGAACAATAAAAAGTCTTCTAACAACAACAACAACAACAACAAAGGTCAACAGTCTGGCAAGCAAGCTGGAAAACCTGACCTCACAGGCAAACTCGGACCTGATGGCAAATTGACCCCACAGGAAAGACAATATCATATGGACAATAACCTCTGTCTCTTGTGCAGGAAACCTGTTCATCGAGTCCCAGAATGTCCACTGGCAAAAGCAAACTCTGCAAAGGGTCAAACAGCCAAGACCTCCACGAAACCCTGTCAGGAACCGGGAAACCTGCCAGCCTGCTCCTGACCCTCTATATTGTATAGTTACAACCAGAGTTCCCACTGGAGCCTGCATGTCAACTTGTTTATGCCTGACTCTCTGTATGCACCCACCCTATCTGTACCCAACTCTCTATACCCACTACCAGACAACCCGCTGGGACCCGGACTCTGCCCTATATACACCCGACTCTCTGTATCTCACGGACCAGTCACCGGACTCTGATGGGACTCCTGGAACCCCTCTAACAGCGCATAGAACCCTGCTCTTGTGATGGTCAGACAGTCTGTCATGTGTCTCATGTACCAGTCATCAGACTCCACCGGACTCCGAACTCCACCCTATATACACCTGACACTCTGTATCTCACAGACCAGTAACCGGACCCTGACCAGACTCCCTGGAACCCCTCTAACAGAGCCCCATTCCTGTTATGGTCTAATGACCTGTCATGATTCGTTCTCTGCTCCTGTTCCATTCCGTCCCTAATTCCCAGTTTAGTATTTACTTGTTTCATTTTATGTTTAATAGTTCTGCCCCTCATTAATACTGGATTTGGTATTATTACATTTCAAAGTCTATATAAGTCTGCTACATTCATGTACTTAGAATCCAGTTTCAATCTCAAACAAGTTTGACCCTCAAACAAGTTTGACCCTCAAACAAGTTTGACCCTCAAACAAGTTTGACCCTCAAACAAGTTTGACCCTCAAACAAGTTTGACCCTCAAACAAGTTTGACCCTCAAACAGTCTCTAGTCCTCTTGTCTGTCTGCACGCTCGATTCCCAGAACTCCGACAGGAACTCTGGAATCTACATCTTCCTGTATGCATTCTGTCAGTTCGAAATATGGACACCCAAATGAGTGTACGAGGGCACAGCCTATAAGCTGAAGCCAAGTCCATCTCAGCTGTGCCATACCTTTCTGGTAATTATTCTGATACCACATTCCTTGTACTACTAATCCCTGGAACTTCTCTGGACTTATTACCCATGGACTCCATGGGACAATTCCTGGTAGCAAGTGTATGTTCGGAATAATTACCGGAAACCTCTGCGGGACTATCTGTGGATCTTTGTTTGCAACTTAACAAACCCCGTTGAAGGACAAACCGGCTTCCAACTCGAAAAAAGAGTAAGCAACCCTGTGGACTCCACGCAGGTTGGGTTTTGCATTGCCTCTCCACACATTCAAGAGTTTACCCGTCTCAACACATCCACTCTTTCACATTATGATTCATTGTTCATTAAACTTATGTCTAATATGATTCCAAGATTCGTTTTTTTCAGCTCTTGTATGTAGATTCTGGCTCAACTCATTGTTTTTTAGATACAAAATTCATGCAAAAAGATTTGTTGTCAACTTATCCAATAAATCCTGTCAGCCTCCACCTCTTTGATGGCACAAGTAATTCAGTTGTTACCCAAGCTTGTGATTTATCCATCTGTTTCCCATGTGGAACATCTCAATTGGTCACTTTCTATGTGACCCAGTTAGACTCAAGTTACTCGGTGGTCCTAGGACACAACTGGCTTACCCACTACAATCTGTTGATTGACTGGATAGCTAACAGTATAACATTCTGGACTCCCATGGCAGCCGGGGAAACTGTGCCCGTCACAGCCTCCATGGCACCCATGGCCTTCCCGGCACCTGCAGTCTTGAGGACTTCTATGATCCCTCCGGCACCCATGACTTCCCCGGAACCCACGGCACCTCCATCTATTTCTCTGATTAATGCTGCAGCTTTTATTAGGGCTACAAAAATGGACAGGTCCCAGCATTCACTATCAACTTAAAAATTGATGAAGCAACTGGACATTTTTCAACACTGGTATCTGCATCTGAGCAAGCCACTGACCTAGAAGGCATCCTGGAGAAATATCATGACTTTGCAGATGTTTTTAGCAAGCGAAAGGCTGACCTGCTTCTGCCCCACAGAGAATGCAACTTAAAAATTGATCTCGAAGAAGGCACCCAGCCACCCCTAGGACATATTTACCCACTCTCATCCACGGAACTTTCCATGATCCACAATTTCCTGGATGAACATTTGTCCATAGGTTTTATCAGACCCTCAAAGTCTCCTTTTGGAGCACCTGTGCTGTTTGTCAAGAAAAAGGATGGATCCCTTAGACTATGTGTTGATTTCAGAGGACTCAATGCTGTCACAAAAAAGGATAAGTATCCACTTCCATTTATATCTGATCTGCTCGATGCTCTGTGGAATGCCCAGATTTACACCAAAATAGATCTCAAACATGCCTATCATTTGGTCCAGATTGCTGCGGGTGATGAATGGAAAACCACTTTTAGAACCCACTATGGGGCCTTCAAGTGGTTGGGGATGCCCTTTGGACTCACCAATGCTCCGTCTGTTTTTCAATGTTTTATCAATGACATTTTCTGTGACATGCTCGATGTATGCGTCATTGTTTACTTGGACGACATTCTTATCTACTCTGAGGATCCCATGGAACATGACAAACAAGTCCGTGAAGTTCTCCAGAGACTCAGACAACATGGTTTATTCACAAATGGTAAAAAATGTACTTTTGACATGGACTCTGTGGAATACCTGGGTTTCATAATGGGACCCGATGGACTCCACATGGATGAAACTAAAGTGCAAGTCATCAAAGATTGGCCTGAACCCCGAAAAGTTAAAGATATACAATCCTTCCTTGGCTTTGCCAATTTTTACCGATGATTTAGCCACAGATATTCTGACATCACGGTTCCCCTTACCTATCTTACACGTAAGGATACTCCATGGAATTTTAATGATAAGTGTCAAAAAGCTTTTCATCTTTTAAAAAATTCTTTTTCTTCAGCTCCTATTCTGTCACATTGGAAACCAGACTTCCCACTCATTGTTGAAATGGACACCTCGGACTATGCACTTGAAGCCATTCTGTCTATCCAGGACTCCGACGGAGAAGTCCACCCCATGGCTTTTCTGTCCCGGACCTTTACCAGAGCAGAGCTCAATTACAACATTCATGATAAGGAACTCCTGGCAATCTTTTCAGCTTTCAAAATGTGGCGACACTATTTGGAAGGCTCGGGAACTCCAATTGACATTGTAACAGATCACAAAAACATGGAATACTTTTCTACCACAAAACCTTTGACCCGTCGGCAGGCCCGCTGGTCTGAATACCTATCTGCCTTCAATATGACTATCCATTTTCGACCCAGCATCTCGGCAGCAAACCTGACACTTTAACTAGACGATGGGATGTCTATCCTAAAGAGGGGAGCAACAACTATGCCATGGTAAACCCAACCTGAAACCTATTTTCACAAATCAGCAACTTACTGCATCAGTCTGCACAACTTTTCTTGTCCATCCCATTGTCCATGGAATTATCATTATGGATATTGAGAAGCTACATCAAGATATTCTATCAGCAATTCCACTAGACCTGATAACTAAAGCTCACCTTGACAATCCTGTGGACCCCGATCAACCCCAGTGGTCTCTTGATCAGCATGGTTTCATTAGACTTGACAATCGGATCTATGTACAGACTCTGATGGCCTCCACCTCAGGATCCTTCAGTACAAACATGATCACCCACTCTCTGGACATTTTGGGTACAACAAAACTCTATCATTAATAAGAAGAGAATATACTTGGCCCGGACTCTGTGGATTCGTTAAGCACTATTGTAAATCTTGCACTACTTGTCCCCACTCGAAATCTCAGCGACACAAGCCATACGGCCTTTTGAAACAACTCCCGGTACCAGAACACCCGTGGAATTCTATTTCTATGGATTTCATTGAACACCTACCAGATTCCGAAGGCTTTTCTGCCATCCTAGTCATTGTTGACAGATTCTCAAAACAAGGTATATTCATCCCTACATATGATACAATTACATCCATGCAGTTAGCAGAACTTTTTATTATCCACATATTTTCCAAGCACAGAGTTCAATCCCATGTAACTTCCGACCGAGGATCAGAGTTCGTATCTCACTTCTTTAGATCCCTCAGGAAATCCTTGGATATGAAACTACATTTCACATCTGGACATCACCCAGAAGGCGACAGACAAACCGAACACGACAATCAGACATTGGAACAATATCTCTGTGTATATTGCAATTATCAACAGGACAATTGGAAATCCTTGTTACCACTTGCAGAATTTGCTTACAACAATGCACCCTTGGCCACTACTGGTGTATCCCCATTCTTTGCAAATAAAGGATATAATCCAAATATTACAGTACATCCAGAATGAAATCTCGCCTCTGCCTGCACTCAAGAGTTCACCATGGACCTCCATGAGCTCCACAAGGAACTCCGGACTGCAATAAAGTCTGCCCAAGAGCAATACCAACTTTCAGCGGACAAACACCAGATTCTGCCACCCAACTTCAAGATTGGCAATCGCATTTTTGTCAAAGCTCAATTCTTTTGGATTACCCATCCATCAAAAAAGCTTGCTGAAAAATATTTAGGTCTGTTTGAAATTATCGCACAAGTAGGTTCAGTCTCTTGGACCCTACGGCTTCCAGATAGCATGTGTGTGGTACACCCGGTATTTCATGTTTCTATGTTAGAACCTTGTACTGCTAACACTATCCCAGATTACATGCAATCTCCGCCCCCTCTGGTCATTATTGACAGAGAACCCGAGTTTGAAATTTCACAAATTTTAGATTCAAAAATCGACAAGTGTTGATGCACTTGTAAACTGCTTTACTTGGTCAAGTGGGTGGGTTACGAGGCCACCAATGAAGAAACCTCATGGATTTTGGCCACGGAACTTGGTAATGTCACGGAAATTGTTACTGACTTTCATACAGCTTACCTGTTAGGATACACACACAGGCCGGGTTTCCAGAGAAACCCGCGGGTTATCCAGTAGGACTTGGCTTCAGCTTATAGGCTGTGCCCTCGCTAGATCGTGTTGTCCAATTTCAAATGGACGGACGGGGATCCCAGGGAGAGTCCGGGCAGGGTTCATGGGTCGTAGGTCGTAAGTCGGGGGTCGTGGGTCGTGAGTCGGAGGTCGTGGGTTGTGAGTCGAGTTGGTTGAGAGAGATAGATGCGCCGGAGCCCGTGGGCTCCGACTAGTGCGAGCGATGTGAATCGAGTAAGGTTTTAGAGCGGAAAATATTATTAGATTACTGGGGGGAATCTAAGCTAATTTTCTGACTGGATTGTATGTACAACATCTGCCAGTTTATATAGACCATGGAGTGAATGACATACCAAATCCAGTAATGGTGAAACGAAACTAACAAAACATGAAACGGGAATAGTAAACACCAAATTGGTGTTAGGATAGGAACGGAACGGAACGGAACGGAACGGAACGGAACGGAACGGAACGGAACGGAACGGAACGGAACGGAACGGAACGGAACGGAACGGAACGGAACGGAACGGAACGGAACGGAGTCCGAATTGTGACAAAGCATAACCCATAACGGGAAACGGAGCGGGAGCGGAGTCCTAAATCGTGACAGGTCATTTGACTAAAACGGGAACGGGGCTCGATTGGAGCGGTGACGGGATTCTGAGCGGGTTCCGGTGACTGATGCATGGGACGAAGACGGACATAGACAGAGACGGAGTCCGGGGGAAGTCCGGTGACTGATATGTGTCATAATGAGGTCGAACGTAACGAGTCTTGACATAACGGAGTCCGGGCGGGAAATCCTATAAACAGACAATTGGTGCTTGTAGCGCGTGGGGGCGTACGAGTTAGTGCCCGGAGTCCGGCGGGATTTGTCCGGTCGTAACAGTATCCTCCCTTTATGCCGAAGTCCCAAAGAGTGTTAGGATACACACTCAGGCCGGGTTTCCGGAGAAACCCGCGGGATATCCGGTAGGACTTGGCTTCAGCTTATAGGCTGCGCCCTCGCTAGATCGTGTTGTCCAATTTCAGACAGGCGGACGGGAATCCCGGGGAGTCCGGGCGGGGGTTCGTGGGTTGTGAGTCGTAGGTCGTGAGTCGAGAGTCGTGAATCGAGATAGTCGAGAGAGATAGATGCGCCGGAGCCCGTGGGCTCCGACTAGTGCGAGCGGTCTGATGAGAGTAGGGTTTTTAGAGAGGAAAATGTATTAGATTACTGGGGGGAATCTAAGCTAATTTTCTGACTGGATTGTATGTACAACATCTGCCAGTTTATATAGACCGTGGAATGCATGTCATACCGAATCCAGTAATAATGAGACGAGACGAGCAAAACATAAAACGGGAATAGTAAACACCAAATTGGTGTTAGGAACGGGACGGAACGGAGCGGAGTCCGAATCGTGACAAAGCATAACCCATAACGGGAAACGGAGCGGGAGCGGAGTCCTAAATCGTGACAGGTCATTTGACTAAAACGGGAACGGGGCTTGATTAGAGCGGTGACGGGATTCTAAGCGGGTCCGGTGACTGATGCGTGGGACGAAGACGGACATAGACAGAGACGGGGTCCGGGGGAAGTCCGGTGACTGATATGTGTCTTAATGAGGTCGAACGTAACGAGTCTTGACGTAACGGAGTCCGGGCGGGAAATCCTATAAACAGACGATTGGTGCTTGTAGCGCGTGGGGGCGTACGGGTTAGTGCCCGGAGTCCGGCGGGATTTGTCCGGGTCGTAACAAAGAGGCTCTAGACCTAAATAAGGTTCTTGTTGGCTACGCGCATGTGTCAAAAGTCATGTCGGTTACACGTATGTGTCAAAGAGTCATGTGATCTGGAAGGTAAGGTTCAAACGCGACGAGCCTATATAAAAATTGAAAAAATAGAAATTTCTTCTTCTTCATTGCCCCCATCTTCGTCACCATGGGACCAACACCAACACCACGCAAGCCAATGCCGACAGCAGGGCCCTCCACGGGCACTCTGTATCGGGCGCCGTGGAGTGCGGCCCAATTGTTGGCGTGGCGAGAAGAGCAACGCCAACTGCGTGAAGCAGCAGAGAGAGAGGCGAGGGAGGCTGAGGAAGCCCTGAACAGAGAGTACCAGGAAGCGTTGGCCGCGGAGGAAGAGGCCGCAAAGGAGAGGGAACGTGAGGCGGAGGAGGCTGCGCGAGTGGCTGCGGAGAACGCCCGGGTGGCTGCAGAGAAAGCCCGGTTGGCCGCGGAGAGGGCCGCCATTGTTGCGGGAAAGGTAAGTCCCAAGTTTCAACTTGTCGAGTCTTTTACTGACTTGTAATTTCAGCGCAAAGCGACAGAGGTGGAGTCCGAGTCCGAGGGGGAGCCGGAGAGCCCCCAAAAGGTAGGCCTCATGTCCGTGGGATAACCGGTGAAAACTGACCATATCAACAGAAGGCAAGGAAGGCGGCGCCAGTCCGACTACCGACGCGGAACGAGCCGCAGTGTTCCGGTTGTAACGACCGGAACACAGAGTGCAATCGAAAGTCCGGCCGGGGTCCGGAGTGTTACCAATGCGCGCACCTCAAGGCGAGGTGCTCGCTTGTGCACGAGCAGGCCACGGGATCCGGGGCGCGAGACATAAGTGGGATGGACGGGTTGTCCGGGTTGGATGAGGTCCTTGGACGGATCGCCGAGGGCATCGAGGCCCAAAACGAGTTGCTCCGGAAGAGCAACAAGGTCCAAATTGTGGTGGCAAAGGAGCTGTCCGGACTCCACAAGGAGTTTTGGAAGTTCCTGGCAGAGTATGGCGGCTATGTCTATAAAGAGCCGCAAGTCGGGAGTTCCGAGGATGCCGGATCGGATGAGGACGGGGTTGCCACGGAGGTCGCGGAGCTCCCAGAGGAGATAGCTGAGGAAGCAGGGAAAAAGAACAGTCCCATAAATGTAGACTGAAAAAGTAGTATAGAATAAAAGTAATTGAATCATAAAAGTAAAGCGTGAAAGAAAACATAAAAATAAAAGTCAAAGCCAAAGTCCGTGGAGAGTCCGCTCAAAAGACTTGACTTGACATGTCAGAACCTGTAAAAGCAAAGAGAGACATAGGGTGACAGGGAATAGTGAAAATGAGTCCAAATGTAACACGGGGTCCGCGGAGTGTGGTCAGAGAGACGATAATGGTCCAGGTTTGAGTGGGTAAGCTGTATGAAAGTCAGTAACGATTTCCGTAGCATTACCGAGTTCCGTGGCCAAAATCCATGAGGTTTCTTCATCGGTGCCCTCGTAACCCGCCCACTTGACCAAGTAAAGCAGTTTACAAGTGCGTCGACGCTTGTCTATTTTTGAATCTAAAATCTGTGAGATTTCAAACTCGGGTTCTCCGTCAATGATGACAGGAGGAGGCGGAGATTGCACGCGATCCGGGATAGTGTTAGCAGTACAAGGTTCTAGCATAGAGACATGAAATACTGGGTGTACCGCGCGCATGCTATCTGGAAGCCGTAGAGTCCAAGAAATTGAACCTACTTGTGCGATAATTTCAAAGGGACCTAAATATTTTTCAGCAAGCTTCTTTGATGGACGGGTAGTCCGGAAGAATTGAGCTTTGACATAAACACGGTCGCCAATCTTGAAGTTTGGTGGTGGGATCCGGTGTTTGTCCGCTGAATGTTGGTATTGCTCTTGGGCGGACAATATTGCAGTCCGGAGTTCCTCGTGGAGCTCGTGGAGGTCCGTGGTGAACTCTTGAGCACAAACAGAGGTGAGATTTCGTTCTGGATGTACTGTAATGTTTGGATTATATCCTTTATTTGCAAAGAACGGGGAAACGCCAGTAGTGGCCGAGGGTGCATTGTTGTAAGCAAACTCTGCAAGTGGTAACAAGGTTTTCCAATTGTCCTGTTGATAGTTGCAATATACGCGGAGGTATTGTTCCAATGTCTGGTTGACGCGTTCGGTTTGTCCGTCACCTTCTGGGTGATGTCCGGACGTGAAATGTAATGTCATGTCCAAGGATTTTCCAAGGGATCTAAAGAAGTGAGACACGAACTCTGATCCTCTATCAGAAGTCACGTGGGACGGAACTCCGTGCTTGGAAAATACGTGGATAATGAAAAGTTCCGCTAACTGCACGGACGTAATTGTATCATAAGTAGGGATGAATATACCTTGTTTTGAGAATCTGTCAACAACAACTAGAATAGCAGAAAAGCCTTCGGAATCCGGTAGGTGTTCAATGAAATCCATAGATATAGAATTCCATGGGTGTTCCGGTACCGGGAGTTGTTTCAAAAGGCCGTATGGCTTGTGTCGCTGAGATTTCGAGTGGGGACAAGTAGTGCAAGATTTACAATAGTGCTTAACGAATCCACGGAGTCCGGGCCAAGTATATTCTCTTCTTATTAATGATAGAGTTTTGTTGTACCCGAAATGTCCTGAGAGTGGATGATCATGTTTGTATTGAAGGATCCTGAGGCGGAGGCCGTCGGAGTCCGGTACATAGATACGATCGTCAAGTCTAATGAAACCATGTTGATCAAGAGACCACCGAGGTTGCTCAGGGTCCACGGGATTGTCCAGATGAGCTTTAGTAACTGGGTCTAGCGGAATTGCCGATAGAATATCTTGATGTAACTTCTCGATATCCATAATGATAATTCCACGGACAATGGGATTGACGAGGAAAGTTGCGCGGACCGATGCGGTAAGTTGTTGATTCGTGAAAATAGGTTTCAGGTTGTGCGGATTTACCGTTGCATAGTCATTGCTCCCCTCTTTAGGATAGACGTCCCATCGTCTAGTTAAAGCGTCGGGTTTGCCGCCGAGACGGCCGGGTCGAAAATGGATAATCATGTTGAAGGCGGAGAGATATTCAGACCAGCGGGCCTGCCGGCGGGTCAAGAGTTTTTTGGTAGAAAAGTATTCCAGGTTTTTGTGATCTGTTACAACGTCAATAGGAGCTCCTGAACCTTCCAAATAGTGTTGCCACACTTTGAAAGCTGAAAAGATTGCCAGAAGTTCTTTATCATGAACGTCGTAGTTGAGCTCTGCTCCGGTAAAAGTCCGGGACAGAAAAGCCATGGGGTGGACTTCTCCGTCAGAGTCCTGGATACACAGAATGGCTCCAAGTAGTCTGAGGCATCCGTTTCAACAATGAGTGGGAAGTCTGGTTTCCAATGCAACAGAATAGGAGCTGTAGAAAAAGAATTTTTTAAAAGATTGAAAGCTTTTTGACACTTATCATTAAAGTTCCACGGAGTACCCTTACGCGTAAGACGGGTAAGGGGTACCGTGATGTCGGAATATCCACGGATAAAACGTCTGTAAAAATTGGCAAAGCCGAGGAAGGATTGTATATCTTTAACTTTTCGGGGTTCGGGCCAATCTTTGATGACTTGCACTTTAGTTTCGTCCATGCGGAGTCCATCGGGTTCCATCATGAAACCTAGGTATTCCACAGAGTCCGTGTCAAAAGTACATTTTTTACCATTTGCGAATAAACCATGTTGTCTGAGTCTCCGGAGAACTTCACGGACTTGTTTGTCGTGTTCCGCGGGATTCTCAGAGTAGATAAGAATGTTGTCCAAGTAAACAATGACGCATACATCTGCATGTCGGAGAAAATGTCATTGATAAAACACTGAAAAACAGAAGGAGCATTGGTGAGACCAAAGGGGATCACCAACCACTCAAAGGCCCCATAACGGGTTCTAAAAGTGGTTTTCCATTCGTCACCCGCAGCGATCCGGACCAAATGATAGGCATGCTTGAGATCTATTTTGGTGTAAATCCGGGCATTCCGTGGAGCATCGAGCAGGTCAGATATAAGTGGGAGTGGATATTTATCCTTTTTGGTGACAGCATTGAGTCCTCTAAAATCAACACATAGTCGAAGGGATCCATCCTTCTTTCTGACAAACAGAGCAGGTGCTCCAAAAGGAGACTTTGAGGGTCAAATAAAGCCTATGGACAAATGTTCATCCAGGAAATCACGGATTGCGGATAGTTCCGTGGATGAAAGCGGGTAAATATGTCCTAGGGGTGGCTGGGCGCCATCTTCAAGATCGATTTTTAAGTCGTATTCTCTGTGAGGTGGAAGCCGGTCAGCTTTTCGCTTGCTAAAAACATCCGCGAAGTCATGATATTTCTCCGGGACGCCTTCTAGGTCAGCGGCTTGCTCGGATTCAGATACCGGGGTTGAAAAACGTCCAGTTGCTTCATCAATTTTTAAGGTGATAGTGAATGCCTGGGACCCATCCATTTTTGAAGCCCTAATAAAAGCTGCAGCATTAATCAGAGAAATGGATGGAGGTGCCGTGGGTTCTGGGGAAGCTATAGGTGCTGTAGGGATCACAGGAGTCCTCGAGACTGCAGGTGCCGGGAAGGCCATGGGTGCCGTGGAGGCCGAGACAGGCGCAGTTTCCTCGGTCGCCGCGGGAGTCCGGAATGTTATACTGTTAGCTATCCAGTCAATCAATGGATTGTAGCGGGTAAGCCAGTTATGTCCTAGGACCACCGAGCAACTTGAGTCTAACTGGGTCGCATAGAAAGTGACCAATTGAGATGTTCCACAAGGGAAATTGATGGGTAAATCACAAGCTTGGGTAACAACCGAATTACTTGTGCCATCGAAGAGGCGGAGAGCGACGGGATTTATCGAATAAGTTGACAAAGAATTTTTTTGCGTGAATTTTGTATCTAAAAAACAATGAGTCGAGCCGGAATCTATGAGAGCTGAAAAAACGAATTTCGGGATCATATTAGACATAAGTTTAACGAAAAATGAATCAGAATGTGAAAGAGCGGATGCGTTGAGGCGAGTGAACTCTTGAATGTGCGGAGAGGCAACGCAACCCCTAACCCGCGCGGAGTCCGCAGGGTTGCTTACTCTTTTTTCGAATCGGCAGCCGGTTTATCCTTCGACGGGGTTTCCGTGGAGGCCTTGGCTGATCGACCCTTTGAAGAGTTTGCTTTTGCCAGCAGACATTCCGGGACTCGATGACCGGGTTTCCCGCACAAGAGACAGAGGTTGTTGTCCATACGACATTGTCTTTCTTGTGGAGTCAATTTGCCATCAGGTCCGAGTTTGCCTGAGAGGTCGGGTTTTCCGGCTTGCTTGCCGGACTGTTGACCCTTGTTGTTGTCCTTATTGTCCTTATTGTTGTTGTTGTTGTTTGAAGACTTTTTATCGTTCTTCTTGTCGGATTGCGTGGAGTTCTGGTTGCTGGTTGACGAATTGTTGTTATTGTTTTTATCCTTGGACTTGTTTACTTTGTCCGTGGATGTCTCGCGGGCAACTTCCGCGCGACGTTCCCAATAACGTGCGTCCGTGTTTTGAGCTTTGAGGCGCATACGGGACAGGGTTTTTGGCTTGCCATCTTCTCCTTTTGAGACTTCGTCTTTAAGGCGGGACGGCAGACCGGCGTAGAATTGGTGGCGGAGAGCGGGATCGCCCCACTGACAACAAGCTGCAAGATTATTGAATTGGACGATGTAGTCCATGATGCGCTGCGTGTCCTTCATACGAAGATTTGTGAGACTATTCTCGGCTTCTCCTGTCGGGTCATACGGGCCGAAGTTGGTTTCAAGCTCCTCAACAAAAGCTTCCCAATTTTCAAGCCAGAGCGGCTCTTCCTCGGTAATCCCGCTAAAAGCCGGTTCGAACCATTTCAACGCGGATCCCGACAAATATAAAAGTGCGTAGTTGACTTTTCGGGAGTCCGTGGAGAATGCAGCGGCACGATCACGGAAGTTGAAGCGACATTGCATGAGGAAAGTAGAGAGTTTGTTTGGGTTGGAACCCGTGAAGGGTTCCGGAGCATTGACTTTTGACCGTGGAGGTTCTTGTTCCTTTCTTTTTCGTTCTTCTAGCAGGTGCGTCATGAATTTATCTATAGTACCTGCTAAAAACTCAGAAGTAGGATCCCTCGTGTGCGGTCGTTGAAAAGGCGGAGGATTTTCAGGAGGGATTTCGACACCTTTGCCCTTGTCGGGGGCCACGGAATCGTCCTCGCGCTCGGATTCGTCCAGGTCTTCCGGGACTTCTTCCATGCGGGCTTCTTCCATGGGTTCCGACTGGTTCGCAAGCGTCTGACTGGTATACAGAGTTAACGGGGAATGAAGAGTCGACGGTCCAGGTATTGATGACTGTGCGCGTGTACTTCTTCTTGGTGGCATAATGAAAACAATCTGCGAGTATTAGTCAGAAAATACTGTTAGGATACACACACAGGCCGGGTTTCCGGAGAAACCCGCGGGATATCCGGTAGGACTTGGCTTCAGCTTATAGGCTGCGCCCTCGCTAGATCGTGTTGTCCAATTTCAAACGGACGGACGGGGATCCCGGGGAGTCCGGGCGGGGTTCGTGGGTCGTAGGTCGTAAGTCGGGTCGTGGGTCGTAAGTCGGAGGTCGTGGGTCGTGAGTCGAGTCGGTTGAGAGAGATAGATGTGCCGGAGCCCGTGGGCTCCGACTAGTGCGAGCGATGTGAATCGAGTAAGGTTTTAGAGCGGAAAATATTATTAGATTACTGGGGGGAATCTAAGCTAATTTTCTGACTGGATTGTATGTACAACATCTGCCAGTTTATATAGACCATGGAGTGAATGACATACCAAATCCAGTAATGGCGAAATGAAACTAACAAAACATGAAACGGGAATAGTAAACACCAAATTGGTGTTAGGAACGGAACGGAACGGAGCGGAGTCCGAATCGTGACAAAGCATAACCCATAACGGGAAATGGAGCGGGAGCGGAGTCCTAAATCGTGACAGGTCATTTGACTAAAACGGGAACGGGGCTCGATTAGAGCGGTGACGGGATTCTGAGCGGGTTCTGGTGACCGATGCGTGGGACGAAGACGGACATAGACAGAGATGGAGTCCGGGGGAAGTCCGGTGACTGATATGTGTCGTAATGAGGTCGAACGTAACGAGTCTTGACATAACAGAGTCCGGGCGGGAAATCCTATAAACAGACAATTGGTGCTTGTAGCGCGTGGGGGCGTACGAGTTAGTGCCCGGAGTCCAGCGGGATTTGTCCGGTCGTAACATGCTGACAGCATACTAATATATGAATCAGTACAATTTGAAAATGACTGTGCTCTATCTGATGCTATACCAGGGTGGTCATGCTAGTTGAATCTCAGGCTCATGGGAAGTTGGTAATATCTAAGAGATAAATGTGACTTCTTCATACCGTCACCACTTGTAACATTTCATGATTTTTCAAGCTCTCTTGAAAAGACTTGGAAGCTGCTTTACTACATATCTCCCTCTATAACTAAAACAAAATGAAACAGTACATAACTTGGGGACCACCTTAAACTTTCTGCAAAACTGGTGCTTGTCACAGACACTGTTATAATTATAGGTGATAATGATTGTAGTGGGCAGTAGCACTTACTACAAAATTCCCAAGAACACTGAGAATATTGAGCCACCTTCATGTGGCAGCATTTTTAATGTCAATTTTGAGATTGTATAGTCTTTGGAGTGCAAGCCAGTCAGCTTTTTGCTTACTGAAAAGATCCATAAAGTCATGATGTTTCTCTGGGATACTGTAAGGGCCACCTCAACAGGGCCTATGGTACTTACACAAGGCTAGCAGAGGGATATCCAAAGTGTATTATGTAGATACAGTAGGCAACAAAACCATTTGGATGTTTCTTTGTTTTGAAAAGATCCTTTAGCATTAGCCCAAAATAAATTCTAAAAATTCTGCATAAATTATGATAGATGCTCTAATATCACTAGATGTTGATTACATAACCATGATGTCATATGTCCATTTATGGTGATGTAATAATAGGATTAATGAAGCTTGTACATCCAAACAGTTTTGTTGCCTGTATTTTATAAACCCTATATACTAAACTAGTACTTGGTATACCCTCCCTTGGCCTTAATTACAGCTTCTACTCTTCTAGGCATACTCTCTATCAAGTTCTGACTCACCTCCTTTGGTATTTTTTCCCATTCCACTTGACAGTGCTCCCAAAGCTCCTCCACTTCACTAAGTGGTATTTGTAAGGGCGACTCTCTAGACCACACTGACTTGCACTATGACTGAGTTGGGGCACTAGCAGAGGGAATCCGAAGTAAGTTTTATACCTATCTATTATATACATACAATGTACATTATTACTTACCTAGCAGAGGGAATCCGAAGAGAAAAGTCTAAGGAATCCTCAGCTAGCGAGTGACTAACTAAAGGTGCAGCTGAGTTTGAAAATGTGATGAAAACAAAGTACTCTTATCCTTGACTTATGAGACTATATTAAGGAAGGTCAGGGATGAATTTAGAAAACTTGAGATTGTCCCCTGACAGTATTTCATAGTCAGCTAGCCTCCTTTTCAAGGGTTTAGATCTGGAGACTGTGCTGGCCATTTAATAACAGTGTAGTCATGGTCATCAAACCACTTTTGAGCTAGTTTGCTAGTATGCTTTGGATCATTATCCTGCTAGAAGATGATATCAGATAGAGTTTTTTTGTAAAACTCAAAGGATTGCTAAAGTTCATCCTCCAAGATGGAGCAGTAAAGCTGTGAATCCATCTTCCCTTCAATTCTAGTGGCATATCCAATGTCTTCCCAAAGTATGCAGCCCCACATCATCACACTACCACCACCAAACTTCAATGTTCCCTCCACCTGCCTATCAGTCAACCCCTCCCACCACCCTTTTCTACACCCACCACCCACTTCCTTCTATCTGACCCAAGATGATATTTTGGTCCCATAAGAGAATACAACTCTCTTCCAGTCTTCCAGAGTGTACTTCTGATGTCTCTTTTGCCCACTGTAGCCTCTCCCTCCTGTGAGATCATCTCAGAAGAGAGCACTTCTTCTTCACCACAGGTTTTAGGCCAGCCTTGTGTAAGACATGACAAACAGTTTGGGAGGAGAGGGACTTATTTGTGACATCCTGAAGAGACTTGGTAACTTGCACTGCATTATCAGATTTCTGCCTGCAAATGAGATGCTTAGCATAGCTGATATCAGCAGATGTAAGCTTAGTTGGATGACCACCAGAGGACTTGAAAGCCTCAGGACAGTATTTAGAGTGCATTTTTGAGATAGTTCCAATACTAACACCAGTGGTCTGATGAATAGAGTGCCCAAAGACATTAGAGGGGGGCAGAGTAATGATGTGTTCATGAATAGCAGGGAGAATAGTGTGCATAGTGAATTGTGGGGACAAGCATGCTAAAAGGCCTTGTATTTATACTTGAATAGCTGTATCTAAATTTCACTAAAGTTTGAGCACTCCAAGTACTTTGTTAGCTTCGGTTTGGGGGAGATATAATTACATATATTGCCCAGGGTGGCGTGTAATAAATTAGCCAACATGAGGAGTAGAGAGTGAAGAGGTGGCCGTACATTGATCGTTGTACATATTCAGTATGTCTCTATAAGCATCACTTGAATATCTATCAGAGTCCGATTCCAAGTCCAATTCCTACGTTTAAACTTTGACGTCGTACCTGCAACGTGACCGTTATGCACCCCAAATTCAAATCGAGTTCTTCTCAGACGAACCCGGTTCGTTGCTCATTGCCAAATCAAATGTTCGCCAACACCGGAGATACTGACCATGCCCGAGGTTCACGGTAATTATCTGATCGGCGAGGTACTTGGATTGACGGTAGGACGATTGCCAATCGTAGCAAAAATTCTTTGAGAATTGAGGGGCGGGTCGTAAGGGAACTAATTAAGACATAGATCCAAATAACTTTAAAGGAAGGTGCTGTTTTGAGGGTTTGCATACCTTGAGGCTCGCTTCCGTAAGGACGTGGCATTATCACGGGCCCGAATCGTTCACGGGCTACTCCGAATGTCAGTATGAATGAGGCGCGATGCCCCTTTACTCATACAAATCATCTTAAATATTTAGCGATGTCCCAGTCTTGAAGCAGATGTCACATAACAACCAGTAAATTGCATGTATCTGAGAAATGCCTGAGAGATATTGCTTGGACTGAGATTAAGCTTTGATACAACTTGGAAGTAATAAAGCGTCAAGTATGACGTAGAGTATGAATTGGGTTTTCATTGACTCTAGGTCAGTTTTCCTTTCCCTCTTCCTCTTCAGTCAACCGTTATGTCTCCACCCTCTGAGGCCTGCGTTCGGGCCACAAAACGTACTCCAAGAGGTGGGTGCTTATCATCCGAGTCACGAACACCATCCTTGAACCAACTTATCCAGCTTGTGATGAATGTCGACGATTGAAGATCCGCTGTGAACCTCAACAACAGGACGATGAGGACACAGAGGTGCATATGAACAGGCGATGTCGAGGATGTTTCGCCTCTCAGATCGGTCAGTACAATAGGCAGATGATGTGATGTTGCTCTAACGTTATCATCCCTAGATTGCACCTACACAGGTAAGCATCGAAGACATCCATTGTTAAATGTCATTTCTTCCACCAACAGTGCTGATTCCTAACGTATATAACAGCCCCAGTCCATAAAAGAGGTCCTCCAAAAGGGTGAGCCAATTTTGCCTATCAAGCTAATCTTCTCAGCCAATTCCGACTCCGCCCGCCAACCCGCACAGGTACCTCAGTGCGCTCGAACAGCGCCTCAACGATGCAGAAGCCTTATTAGGAGCGCTGATCGGCTCCAAGGACCCCAGAGCCGCATCCTTAATCTCAGACCTATCTAAAGACCCTTTGGCGTCGTCGATCATCACACGAGTGTCCAAAAGCGAGTTTGGGCCAGTTGGGAGGGCGGAACGCAGAGCAGCACAGGCGCAAGCGCAAGCGCAGGCGTCGTCCAGTCGACAGCAGCCGCCGCCGCAGCATGGTAGACCAGAGGAGGCACCAGTGTTTACGATTGATAGTAACGGTAAGTTGGTCGAAGATTCTTTGCAGGCGCGGCGTCAATCCGTGTTATTATTGTGATTTTGCCATCATTTTTCTTTTACTCTGTGCCATCCTTTGCTTTCGTTTATCATGCGTTAGGTCATCTGGTGTTTACGTCGCCCAGCAATACATGGCAGGATTATCTCGATATGCGGTTAGCTTTGGAAGCCAAGTCGAGGAGCAATGCTACTCTCCAGCATCAGCCGTCGCTCTCGGGTCAAAATAATGCGGGCACACCGCCGTCCGCCGCCACGTCTGTGCCATCGTTGCATATACCTTGTAGGTGTCAGTGTGTGTGTCAATGTGACAGTTTACGACTCACATTTTCCGCTATCAGCGGTGCCCGCGCCCGGCCTAGCCCAACAGCAAGCACACCCAGAACATGACCAAGAGTCACCAAGCCAGAAAAACTCCCACCTTCACCTTTGTGGTACGTCCTCCCCTCCCACTCAAATCACACATTACACACCATACTAATGCCCCACCAACTTAGAGGAATCCAACTGGCTCACAACCGACGATGTGACAGCAAGCTATCCTGCCCACCCGAGTATGGACATGAATCTGAGTCTTAGTCTAGGGCTAAACTTCAATCTCAATATGAATATGAACATGAACAGTCTCGCGGGGGGATACCCTGCTCCTGCCACCACGGCATCGCATGAACAGCTGGACTATGCGCGCGTGGATGATACGTATGGTGGTTTGGGCCTGGGTGGTATTGGTGCTGCCGCGGATGATGATGTTAGGCTTGAGAAGGGGCAGGGGCAGGGGCAGGGACAAGGACAAGGACTTTCGCATGCACACGGACTTGGACACGGACATGCGCATGGGAACGAGCATGCACACGGACACGGACATGCACACGGGCACGGACACGGGCAAGACGAGCACACTATTCCATACGGTGCACTCTGCGATATTTTAGGGCTGGATAGGAAACAGTGGGATGTGTAATAGGCTTCGGCGTTGGGTGTAGGGGTTTGCCGTGGACGCCGCCGAGTGTGGGGCTGGGATTGGCTTTGGCTTTGGCGTACTACCATGGTATCGATTGCCTGAGGTACGTAGGCTGGGGGCGAAGGCGGGTTCCGCGTTCCCCGCCGACGGACTGTGCAGACGCGGATGCAGATGCTGGGTGATACTAACCCCTTCACCACCTCTACGTGTTCTTGCGTTCCGGTTTCCTCTCTCCTCTCTCTGCCATCTCATCACAATGCGTACCTTCCGATTTCGAATCATGCATCCAACCATATTTCTCCTGAATCCCAACCTCGAACCATATTTCTCGAACCTTACCTTCAACCGTACTATACCTCTCCAACGAAATACCTTCCAACCTCCCCAACATTTCAAATTCCAAATTTCATTCCTAAATCCATTCCAAATCCCAAATCCGACCAAACACGCGGACCACCACAGACGCCCAAAAATCCCATTCCAAACACGCAAATGGCGATTTTATGTACTACCTGGTAAAGGAGGAGAAAGGAGACAGCGATGACAATGGCCATGGCGTGCCTCTTCCCGGTTATTGACGTTGACGTTGTAATACTATCGTAAGTACTGAATTGGTGTCTCACAAGGACACAGTACACAGTACTAGTCGGAGCGAATCCCGTTGCCGGTTGTGGTTGATGGGGCAGAGCCGTGCTGGTGCTGGTTCCGGAGGAGCAAGGGAAGGAGCAAGGAGCAAGTTGGCAACGCTCTGCCCACTGGACTCAAGCGAGGTGAATATATCTGGTAGGGAGCAAGGCCATCTGGCATGAGAACAACGCGCAAGGAGACAGTCGATGACGACCACTGCGCCACGATGACGGTGACGACGACAATGACAAGTAGCAGCTTTCGTTTGGTAGAGAGCAAGGCCATCTGGCATGTGAACAACGAGCAAAGAATCGATGTCGACGGCGGCGGCGATGACGATGACGACTACGACTACGACGAGCCCGCCATTTTCAACGCGCATGCAACCATTTATATATTGGGGTTTGAACCCTCAATCTGGGTTTTAGGATGCGCGATATATATTTGGCTTCGACATGGGGCGGTTCTCAAGACAACTAGTGACATGCCACGTTCCCCATCCACGTGTGCATGTTGGCGTCGGCGTACGCGTGTGCGCATGTATGCGGCTGCAATCCCATAGGGCAAATGCAGCCCATAACAAACAAGATGTCCGGTATGTTGAGAGCATTTTGTTCGGGGTTACTCCGGCCTTATCAACGTTACTTAGCGATTGCGAGGCCGGCGTGGCATATCGTGTCGTACATCAAATAGCGTATTCCTTACTATATACGGTTTTGTTGCGAGGAGCAGGTATATGATATATAAGAGGTGCAAGGCCATTGATATCGACGTGCGGTATTGGCATCTCCAGGCATCGATCTCCCATTAAGATCCAGCTTCAACCTCACCTCCAACCCCAGGTCCAACTCCACCGCAAACCCTACACAAGCCCATTCATCTTATCCACCGCCGCCTTGCCACTCCCAACATTCACCCAATCCATCAGCACGAAGTTCGGATTCCGCCCTTCATTAAGCCGCGCACACCCAGCCGCATCCGCCAAGATGCTCGGCACACCATTCGTCGTCCCCGCTGCGCCTTTATTGGGTACATCGATGCCGAAGACATCCGAGTCGAGAAAGTGGTTGATGAGCGCCATATGCTCTGTCTGTGCGAGAGGCCCTCTGATGCGGTCGACTGAGCAGGGAAATTTGCTGTTGGTGCTGTCGAAGGGCGTTTCCCAGATCTGTCGTAGGGGTTTGAATCAGCATGGTGGTTTCATGGCGCGGATATGGATATGGATATGTAATATGTGCATATCAAGAGCTTTTCAAATGAGCAGAAGCCGATCCACACATCTCGCGCCGCCAGTGTGCGTCCAGTCGTACTCACCATATCGAACTCGGGAAGAATATACGGCACCCTGGACGTGTCCGCTCCAGCATCTAGAAACACCACAACCCGCTTCCCGCTGTCGATCATAGAGCCCAATGTTGGCCAGGCGGATTGTGGGACGGGGACGGAGGGAGAGATAAAGGCTAGTTGGTCTATTCCGGCGCCTTTGAAGATGGGATCCCAGACGGACTTGACGTCGGCCCCTTCGGGGTTTGTGAAGAGGAGGGTCAGGACTGCAATTGCGAGGAGCGTTTGCGTTTGAGGTGAGATGATGAATGTTTAGACATTCGGTCGGGGTGGGAGCGATTTCGCTTACCTTCGTTCGGGTTCGCATCTAGGAATGTCTTCACTATAGCGAGATAGCTGGCGACGGTTCCGCCATCGAATAGAGCCTGTGTCGTCATTGTCAAAACGGAACATGCTACAGACGAGTTTTGGAAACGAAAATGTGTTGAAACTTGGACGTACACAGCCTAGGTGACCCATGAACAAGCAACGGTCGTATGCAGTTAGCGAGTATCACATTCGCGCAAGAGGGTGTTCGACATACTTGTATGACAGAAATGTAACACTCCATTGTTCCTGTGTCGGATCAATGTGGATTTCAGATAAATAGGGAGTCAAAGAAGCGTACATATGAGATTGCGCCTGCAACAACCTGGCACCCAGGCCAAGTTGTGTTGGGATATCGACACTTTGATCAGCGGCCACTGGTAAACAACGGTGATCAACATGTTTAATATGTTTTTTATGATACTTACACTGTAATGGATTGTTCGAGAATGCAAACGAGTCGTGGGCTCCCATGAATGTTACCTGTGGAAGTCGTCCGCCGAATCAGTTATACATGCATGCCTGAGTATTATTGTTGAATATACATTTCCATAGGATCGACTACAAAGCTCTGCATGGCCGTTACAGGCCCGGACG
The DNA here is from genome assembly GCA_015178975.1 of Hysterangium stoloniferum. NCBI lineage: Eukaryota > Fungi > Basidiomycota > Agaricomycetes > Hysterangiales > Hysterangiaceae > Hysterangium > Hysterangium stoloniferum. Next base: position 1,928,963 of record WHVD01000002.1, on the reverse strand, counting down.
TTTCTGCAGCAAGAAATGATCATAAGCGGCTGTATGCCTGAGGCATATATTAGATACCTTTTCGTAGGCAAGGCTTTCGCTTTGGTTCCTAGGATAGCAAAGAAGGACAGGGATAAGGACAAAGTCAGTCTAATCAGCATGGGCACTGTGTAGGGTCGGTCAAGTTCGAGGTAGTCAGTTGTACAGGGGTCGCACGGAACATTTACATTTACATTCATACAAACCAGTATATATCCGAAAGAAAGGCTGATCATGAACTCAATTTAAATGACAGCTTGTATTGGTGATGCCAGCCAACAACAGAATACATAACAATAGGTCAAAGATGGACGTAAGAATAACTGGTGTTCTCGGTCTCCCGTTGCTAACATGTGCAGTGTGTTCGGCACCGTGACATGATCCCAGTATACTGTATGGCACCGGTGGGACCTATTCAACTATTTATAATTAGACGTATAATACCTTTTTTTTTTTTAAATCCACTTGGTGCTGGAAAACTCGAAGTGGCCTTGCGGACAGGTGTGCTCGTAGAGACACACGCACTCCGTCGCGTCAACACCACGTGATGCCTGTTCCGCGATATGTCACAGTAACCAACACGACCCCGTCACACTTGGCACGCGTCACCGTCACCATGCTGTAAATTCACTTTCCCACTCCGCCTTAATTTTTTTTTCAATAATAATAGAAATAAATATATTCTATAGATGAAATATTTGTAAAATAATTAAGCTGGACTCACCAGGTCTGCACCTGTAATGTCTTCGTATTATTCTGCAGTGATCAATAGAGTATATGCCGTTTAAATAACTTGATACGGAGTCCCGGCTAGACGTATAAAATGGATTATCGCAACTTTCTCCTTTAGTTACCTTGCGAAGGTGGAGAATTTGATTTGGTACAGTGTCGTGAGATGTGTGCCAGAGGGTTGATGGGGCTAAATGTTGGAGTATTCCCCCCAGGTTCTATACACGACGGTTGATGATGACAGTGTGGAGGCTGTTCTACCACGCTTACAAATCTACTCCAAGTCAGTTTATGCAACAGAGGTGCCTGCCGCATGAGTGAATCAAATGATCCAGGCCATCACTCGTATGATCACAATTCTTTGCTACAGACGGAAGATGGTAGCGCATGTAACCATGAAGTGGTGGTATATGAAGGTTTGCCTTCCTTGCTTGATCAGACATCTACGACTTTGTACCATGAGAGTTGCGAACCTTGCTCAGTTGCTCAACTTTCAAGTGACATCATCAAATTATGTCTACCACAAAGTCATTCAATCATGGTGTACTTGTGTGGCTATACACATCTGACTGACAGCACATATTGGGAACTTCCACAGACCACATTAGAGGATATAACTTGGCTTGTATCTATGAGTGAACTACTGGGGTATATATATCTATAGGGAAGAAAGTTTTGGGAGGGATGACAGAGATATTACTAAAGCTATGTTATGTAGTTACAGCGCTTTCCATTACGTAAGGCGTGTGCTAGATTTGCGCGGAAATATTGCTGAAAGTTGCGAACCTCGTAGCTTGCTCAATAATTGACCAATTGTCTTGTAACTTAATATACGTATTTTAATACTATATATCTAGTATAATATAATTTTATAACTCCAAAATTTGACCTACAGCATGTTTCCCAAAATTGCAGTCCATTTGAGCTTGCGAACCAATTCATGAGCCAACAAATGTGTCACTCCCAATGAGCTTGTAATATGTTGTTTTATATGTATCTAGGTAGTAAAAAATGACAGCACCGGGCTTTTGCTGTCTAAATACCAGCTGCAAACCTGTATGAGGGTATTTACTCGGCAACCTCACTCACATTAGCTCTGACCGCAAAATCCAGGCGCTGTCATTTTTTACTACCTAGATACATGTAAAACAACATATTACGAACTCATTGGGAGTGACACATCTGTTGGCTCATGAATTGGTTCGCAAGCTCAAATGGACTGCAAGTTTGGGAAACATGCTGTAGGTCAAATTTTGGAGTTATAACATGATATTATACTATATATATAGTATTAAAATACGTATATTAAGTTACAAGACAATTGGTCACTTATTGAGCAAGCTACGAGGTTCGCAACTTTCAGCAATATTTCCGCGCAAATCTAGCGCGCGCCTTACGTAATGCAAAGCGCTGTAATTGGGAATTCCTCCCGGTTGGGGACTGCCTGACCTATCACTGCAGGCTAACATGCCCTAATAGAACCGACACCAGCGTTCAACTTGAAGCTAGCGCCAATATTAAATCCAGAAGGGTGCTGGTGTTGGTGCGGGTAATAGCCCTGTCCCGGTAAGCACTCTGGTTCTGTTAGGCGTAGTCCATGCCTTTGCCGCATGGCGTGGGGCCAACCAGACCATCGTTTCTGCCCCAGACGTCTGCTGCAAGGGACAAAGGGCCTAGTGCTGTATGCGTAGAATTAAACATACTGCGCACAAGTGCAAATGGGGCCAGGGACAAAGCGGTTGAGAAGAGTGTAGCGGATGATGTAGTAACCACAATCCTGGTGACGCTCGAGGATAATTTGGTACAGGGAGGTAAGAAGAGCATACTAAATGTGTATCCTATGTCTTGCTTGAGTATCAAGGTTCAGTCTAAGAGGAATATCTCTTCCGAAACTACGGCATGCATGGTCGGACCTTGCGAGATTTTAAAGAAGCCCTTGCCAGTCTATCCTGGCGGGAGGGACAAAACGGCCGGTGATGAGAACATAGTTGTCGTGTTGACGGCCTCAACAAACGAGAAAGAAACGACACCGTGGAGGTGGAGACGGGTTTCAACGAATCTCGTTGGGGTATCGAACTACGGAAACACTAGAGAAAGGTATGAAGGCATTGAGGGACATTGAGGACTATTTTGGTATTGTACATACCGAAGGACGGAAGGGTCGCCCAGATTGTGTTCCATTACGTTCGAGGTGTACGGACAAGTCGATTTTGAAGTGTTTACAGATTCAGGAAGTAGATCCTGGGGGAGTAATGGTACAACGAGTGTCTCCCTTAATGAGGCCGAATACACGCTGTGAGAAGGTACATGACCTCAGGTCGGATCAGGGGAGTTATTCATATCTTGAATGGTGAAGGTCAAGCTTTTTGCGAAGCCTCACCCTGTAGTCCACTCACAGTCACTACAAAGACCCCGGAGACTTCTGGAAAGAGATTCCCGTGACATGACTGGTACGTCGCTGACGAGCATTTGATGTCTGTAGCTATTGATTGGCGCACATTGCCCAAATCATAAGGATTTTAGAGATTGTTCACAGGAACAAGAGTAGTTAAATAACTCCTTATGTTGGACAAAGAACTTATCAACATCTATATTTGTCGTCGAAATTACTAAGAAAAATTTAATGGAGGCATGCCCCCATTGATGGCCAAATTCCGGGAATATGGTGTCTTTCGGGCTCAGGGTATGTGTGAATGGGATCGCTTCTAACTCCCCCACTCGATTAGGTGACGGTTTCTTTATATTCCGAAAAAGATGGTGGCAGAAGCTCCATTCCCTAAGGCCTCTCAGGCGACCTCTTTTCACTTCTGCGATTTTTGTGAATATACTTCTCATTGTGTCTCACGTTCATGGACAACATCGACCTCAACCCGTTTGTCCCTCAGTACGTTCAAGTGATCACTCGCTTTTAGCACGTTTTTCGATAATTTTTATTTTATTTTAGAATATCTCTCTTTCGTCACCCTGAGGCTACCTTTGAGGTTCATCTTCACACCCCGGGTGTTATTTCGAATGTAGCTATTGTCCCCCACGGAGAGTATCTCTCCATTTCCGTCTGGGCTGATCCTCGGGTGTATTTCGACGCCAACTGTGGCCAAGGAAGTCTTCTGTGGACGGATCAGCCTTATGGATGGTTTGCGAGGGACGTTCCGTTCAAAATACCCGAAGGGACAGAAGTGGGTGGCTTTCTTTATGCGAAAATGTATAGAATTTAACTTCTTATAATGATGATTCTGAAGTGTGTCATTCTTGACAAGAGACAGCAAGACGATGGCTATGTCGTTCAATATACTGTTCGCGACATCGTGAAGAAAGGTCACACGCAACCTGGACCTGCCGTCTTGCAAGATAATCAGGAGCGTCTAAATGTCTATCATGGGGGATGTGAATCTTCACACGGATTCATCAAACAAGATATGTATTACAATCATACTAATCATACTATCGACATGCAAAGTCAGTCCCAGTCTGACCGAAACCGACCTTACCCTCAAGCGGTGGTGATAGGAAGTCCGCCGCCGCCCCAATCACAGGAGGAATATTTTTTTGAACATCCATATCATGTTTCAGCCAGTCACCTATCTCGATTCCAAACGCAATATAACCCGAAGCCATATTATTGTAGCGATACCACGATGCCCACCGGCGGCCTTGGCGGCAATCCAGTAAACCGTGCGGACAGTGGACTTACGTACATTCCCTCTGGTATGCAACACGGAATCAATGGCCATGGGCAGGCGCCTGCTGTCAGCGGCGTCCAGTCTGTCCCCATCGACCTCGATGCACATGTTGTCGGCGACGACGGTTGTAGTGGTCCTAGAAACGTTCCTACCGGTATGAAGCCTGTCGTCATTGACCATGGGCGACTATCTACTGTTGAAAGCGGCCAAACTATCGTCAAGATTGAGCTTGATCGAGGTGTCCACCAACCAAATGTCGCTCAGCCTGCTAGCTATATTCCCGCACAAAGTCGAAATATAAGTACTCGCCGATCGGTACATTGTGTGCCTGAAGGTGATCAACTAGGTGCAGCCATTGGTAGTACTCAACCGGTAGTGGTTGGTAATGATTCACAAGGCAATCAAGACATCGTTGATCCCCACGGCGTGCCTGGTATCCGTGTTCCCAATAATATTACTCTCGGTGCGCCCTATATCGTTTCTCCGGACGGTCAAAGTTTTGTAGGTGGTCACCATACGTCCATCGCTCGACCTGGTGGCTACCCATCTACTCTTGGCCATCAACCCAACAGCGCCTTTCCTTTCACGCCCACTGCTAGAGCATCTCCAGTTGAGCAGCCCGGAGAGGGAATTGCTAGAGGTTCTGAGTCAGGCGTCACCGATGGTGGGAAGAGAAACATATCGCAGGATATGGTTGAGAGCAACACTGTAAGACCGGATATTGGCGCTGAGGTCAATAATCTAAAGACGATGTCTACGGGCGAGGCGTTGGAGTACTTTCACGAAAGGGATGAGAATATTGCAAGTTCTCAACCCAAGACGAACGTGAGGCGTACTTGCTCGAGCATTGACAGTCATGTCGCAAGGGATGTGGATGTTACGAAAACAAGCAGCCAGGAATCTGGTTCAACGAACCACAACCAATCTACCCCCGCTTCGAGCAATGCGCAACATGATCCAACGGCGGGTGGGTTGGGTGACTCCGTCGTAGTGGTTGGTGAACATGAAACCCTTGCTGGCGGAGTCTTGGAGGCTGTCCACGATGCTATCCTAAATACGACGCACAAAACCGTTCGTCAGGTAACGACCAATAGGATAACGATGTCGGGAAAAACGTGGGATGTGATGGGTGCAACAATTCAAGCAACGACAGGCGGATCTGACATTATACTGCAAGATGCGCACAGTCGAGAAGCTACAGGCTCGAACCTCCCGCAACTGACCATCGGGGGTCTCAGCGATACAATTATAGGGTACCCGAACTTGGACGTACCCCCGAAGGCGACGGAGAGCGCGGATGATCAGTGCACATCCCAGACTGCATTTAAAGAACAACATACTACAACGTTTTCTGAACAAGGGGGTGCCGTTGCCCAACACGATACGCTCGACAGACCTGATACAGGCATTCCGGACAGAGACGCCCGAGCAGTCCAAAAAGATGCTGGAAAGACAGAATCCAGCGATGTTCGTATTACTGTTCGAGATTTTGGAAGAAACAACGAATTGTCGTCCCAGACACAGACAAAGTGGACGAAGATCGATATGTTAAACGTTGCAGAGTTGGATGATGGCCATAGTTCGGCATCTGCTCCTATCGACAATGGTGGTATTGTGGCTAGAAGCCAGGTCGGTGTCGGCACTTTGGAGCAAGAGCGCGAGGTAGAGGAAATATCTCGTATCCACCAGCAGCAAGTTGTTGAACACGGTGTACAGTCTAACCTCAGTGGTTGGAGTGACAGTCGTATTCACTTATTCTCAATTGGAACGAGTGGAACCCTTCCACAAGGTCAGGGTGGAACCGGATCTGAAGAACATCTTGCTATCAATAACTTACAAGGTCATGAGCAGGGTATGTTCCCGGAAGTCCAGTCAGCGTGGTATGACTAATGTTTCGTTGCAGGTCTCTCTGTGTTATGTAGCGGCACTGTCTCTTTTCCAAGCCAGGAACATGTCGACGTCAACGTAACGAGTAACGTAGTACGGAGTAACCCCTCTGCGGGAAACTTCCAAACCTATGGAATGCCAGAATCCGGCGCCATAGCTTCCGCCGAAGGACAACTTCTTGAAGCCATGCAGGGCGACTATATTGACTCTATGTCATTGGTAGATCGGGGGGCTGCATCCAGTGAATCTCGAATCCAGAAACGGGCTAATTGGGAGTCGCGAAACCTTTCTTTCCACAGGTCAATGGGATTGAGGTTCGACCAAGGAGCTACTGATGCACTAGTGCGGAGAACTGACGGTATCGACGAACATGCCGATCCGGTTTCTGTTAGGCCCAATCAGATCCAGCCCCTGGGGGATGCTGGGTCAGCTGGAGGTCGCGGAGATACGAAGGTAGAGGAGACGGTTGTTGTGGGACTTGTGAGGTAAGAAATGTCGCTCGGAAGCAGGGTGATTCACTCAATTATAAGTGTATCAGTGAAACGGCCCTGGCCGTTCAAATGCAATTTCAAGGAACTATACCCAGTCCATCCAATAGTACTCTAGGAGAACGACCTGTTCTAAGCCCGAGTCATACCGAAAGTCCGGACAATAAGGCAGATGGCGTAAAGCAATCTGAGGTATTCGTGGACTCTTCAGTGGCCACTACACTGGGTGATGCAACGATTATCGGTATATCACATCAAACACACGACGGAGACACCAATATTACTATGAACAATGCAGAAGCGCATGAGACTGGTTCGTCTAATATTGAATATAACCCACCGCAGGATATTTCCTAATCTCAATTTCAGCTGAGGGGAAACCGCCACGTGGTGACTCAAGTACGGCAGATGCGTCTGTCAACGAGGGAACTTCTCGGGAAGGGCCACCTAATGACATTCCAAGCATAGAGTGCAGCGGTTCGCCCTTAGAGCATACAAGGTCCAATACAGTCATCACGGAATCAGAGGGCGGTGCCCAGGTGCCTGAAATGATTACCCAAACTGTTCAAGAGTCTGCAAGAAGCCATCATGAAAATCATGATGGGGTATATATCTGGTTTTCTTTCCCGAAGACATTGAATAATTTCCTTTTTTATAGGGTCACATTGAGACATCTAGGGAAATTCTCGAAGGAGACCTAGTAGGAGCTCATGGTACTAATAACGCTTCGAGTTCGAATTCTATCCTGGAAGGCAACATAGCTACCGCTCGTCTTGCGACTCTTCCCGACCCCGCTACGCCCAGGCGTGAGGAACTCGAAATCGTGGGGAACTCGAACTGCGGAATTGATGAGCGGTCGGGTACTATGGTATAAAATTCTTATCTCCCTTCATAGTATTCCACTCAATCAAATTCCTTCCCCTCCAGAGTACTCTTTCAGTCAATGCTGAAAATAATGATTTTCCTGGACAATCCAACCACAGTCTCCTGCCACCTGAAGATAATTTGTCCGCTAAATTGAATTCCCCGCTACCGCCCGGGCCTTCATCCCCGTCCACCTCAGCCAACGATCCCCCCAGAGGCACAGGCGGTTCAAATGGGGGCAGCACTTCGTCCATAGGGTATATGGAGGCTAATATCCCCGTCTCTACTGACCAAACCAGTGTAATCATTATGGGATCAGAGAACAGTGCCCGGACGCCTGAATCGATTACTCTGACTGTTCAAGAGTCCGCAAAAAGCCATCATGAGGAAACCGACGGGGTAGGTATCCAATTCTTCTGATAACATCAAATAACCTCGTTTTATACAAAATGAAATTCTTTCCATCCAGAGTACACTAACGGCCACTGCTGCAAATAATAATATTTCTGGGCAGTACAACAAAAGTTCACTCCCTCCTGAAAACAACCCACCTACTCAATTGATTTCTTCATCAACACCTGGGCTTACAACTGTATGGTCTTCTACATCAGTCAATCTTCAAGACAATTCTTCCAGAGGCATGACCGGTTTCCATCCAAGCAGTACCCCAGCTGATCCAGCAGAGATGGCTGCCTCGCCGTTACAGGATTCTGACCAGGGTATATCCACATTACCATCCTCGATCGCGAAAATTAGCATAGACACGACGCTTTCGGCTGATGTGCACGATCAGAGTGAGCATCCGGAGCCATCCAAGATTAAACGTCACGATATCCCTACACCCGAGGTAGGCTACTACCTTTGACCTTCTTATATTTGACCTTATGAAATATCCACTGAATAGGAGTTGGTAACACTCGTAGGTGCTTTCGATTAAGTTCATCATTGCATACTTCAATATTTTTTTCGATTTTTTAAATAGGATGTGACGACTACCACGCAGGCCATAGCTGTACTAGGGCAAGAATCGAAGCCTTCCGCGACGAGTCCTATGCGTGGCATAGAACCCCTCGTGGGTCCAACGTCCTCTGTTGCGTCAAATAATGAGGTCGTTTCCATTCAAGGCTCTAAAAGGACGGCTACTTTGACCCGTAGCATGACCCAGGGGACATCAAGCTCTCGGGACACGACACCAGTAAAATGGTTTGGGGCGCTAAAGCGCCTGGCAGTTATAAGGAACGCCGAACGTTTTGGACCTCCGTCAAGAGATTCTCCATGAGTCCAGAATAGTAGATTTGGCGACACCGAAGACGCGTGTATGTATTTGCAACTGCTGACTCGAATAATAAGCATTTAACACATGCATACTTGAGCTATTAAAATACATCTTTGAGCATATTTTAGCTGAAGATCATGACATCTTATTTTGAACCTCGAGCTTTCAAAAATTTATGACAAGAACATGGCATCAACCCCACGGAAGATTGCCCTTTCTCTAACATATAGTGTCTTGGGAGCTTCTACTTGAAGTTCGAATAGGTGAAGATTCATTGTCAGCATAGATCTGGGTGGATCACTTCTTTACCTCGAAGACATCAAATCTGTCTCCACTCCCATGGACCCCAATTTAGGCTTGTCGTTCTCCAAATGCCCATCAACAATGCTCGAAAGTGCTGAAATACAAGATATCCTTTATCACAATGCAGTTAGCTCCTTGATGTATGTGTTAATTAAACAGATATGGTGATACATGACACGATGCACGACGATGATTCATCCAGACAGTCTTCAGGGGGGATTTCACGTGCTGCCTCTGTGTCAGAAGGTGTCATTTGCCCTGATGCAAGCGTGGTGGCGTAGTTTTGATATGCAGGACCTTCGGTTAAAACTATTTGTCAATTGGAAGGTCAATGGCTAACAGTGGCTCCATAAGAATGATGAATCACCTTGTTTGATCTCGAGAAACTGTTCATCGCTCCCGTTGAACCTTCCGTGTTCCCTTCTGGATCCTCTGGCTTGCTGGCTTCGGGGAAAGGAGCTGGGAGCTGGGTAGATGTCATGCCTTCTTTTGCGGTTGATTCAGGAATAGCCAGAGGGTGCATTTGCATGGTACATCCTGTACGCTCCTTTTAGTCAACATTATAATTAAAATGATAAAACAATCTAACCTTGATCGGCATTATTGCTGATCATGACTAATGAGGGGAAAGCGGGACTCAGTGATGGTGGAAGTCGTACCTGTCGACCTGCTTTGTTATAGGCAGATGAGGTTGTGATGGTCATATGAAACATATTAAATAAACCGTCCATCAGTGTATTTTGCTCAAGCCCATCCGTGCTTTGTCGATCGTAGGAAGGATCATCTTCTTTGTCAGTCAGATCAGATGGATGTTCCGAAGCTGGTTGCAGGGAAGACCCTTTGCACCGCACCAGGGAGACACGGCGAAAACAAATTGTACAAAGACTGACCCTTTCCTCTGTCCGTGTGATCATAACCAGGAACAGAATAGGACACACCCTCTGAACCAGCAGAGTTGCCCACATTCAATGACAGGCTTGGTCTAGGATTTGAGCATTCCACAGTGACCGGCATGAGAGCTGTTGGTTTACGAAGGAAACGATGATCAAGGGTATTTGAAAAAAATTGAGAGAACACTCCAACTTTGGAACATCCATCTGACCTGACTGACAAAGAAGATGATCCTTCCTACAATTGACAAAACACAGATGGGCTTGAGCAAAATACACTGATGGATGAAACACTGTGGGTTTATTTAATATGTTTCATATGACCATCACGATCTCATCTGTCTATAACAACCAGGTTGTTAGAAAGTAAGACCTAAATATTATAGCTAATACATTATTAGTATAAATATTTTAAGTACTAGTATCAAAAAATTGCTCACCTCAGTCTCGTATAACAATAGTGTATAACGGACTGAGGTCTAGCATAATAGGAAAGATAGTTTATATATATGAAGGGAACAATAGGGGTGGTGCAAACAATGTGAGTGCGGTTCCATTGTGTAGTGAAAAATAGCTGTGCCACTTGATCATGTTGTTTCAGAATTAGTGTTGTCCATGATGCTTGAATTCCAACAACAATCCCGGTTCTTTGTTTAGATGAGGATGCACTATAGCATTGGGTACACACCACAGATCTTTTACAACCCTAAAATGGCCTCTGTAGTTAGCACCACCTCAGCTATTCGGCATACTGTAAGGGTTCAGCTACGGTAGAATAGCGTAGTCCCTTCAAGAGCTCTTTACAAAAGGGAACAAAAATGAGTAGGACTTAGTTCCTATTCCAAAGAGTCCATCTAGCAATACAAGTGATCTACCTATTTATGAGAATAGAGGTAGAGCCCCTTGCAACAAGTAAAAAACTATGAGATATAATAATTAGAAAGTTTAGTGCTTGCCCTAATTCAAGTCCGCTTCCGTTACACATACTATGTGTGCAAATACTGCTTTACCAGCTCTGGCTTTATTGGGAACTTGTACAGACCACAGTAGATATTACAATACATAACTTGGCTTATTACATGAGTGAACTACTGTGGAGGTTTATATATCTATAGGGAAAGAATATTCTGGAAGGGATTGGTAAGAAGAATTAAAGTATTAAGCTAAATATGTAAAATTAACCTGTGCAAGCTACACATGTTCCATAATAATCTGCAGTATTCTGGTCAATTACCAACAGCTTGTTGTGAGTCAGGCCAAGCTGAGCTGTGCCTAATGGCCCAATACAGCCACGGCCTGCCTTACAATTTTGGAAAGGCCCCAGCCATGGCCTGAGTCACTTGTGCACAAACAGTGCATTGAGCATACTATTAGAATGAGAGAATAGAAGGGGGATTGGGGCACAAAACAGTGATGCCCTAGTGGACAAATGAACCACCACACAAACACAAACACATAATAGTCACCAGAAGTGACTGGAATCACACTGTATGACCACATGGTGGAGAGAACCAAAGCCATGTAAGGACAAATAGTGTATTAGCTTGAGGAGGGAGATGGATAAATATATTTTTTCTAGTGCCTGATATCCTGGTAGTGTCTACAGTTCTGTTCAACACTCCCATTACAAAGAACACAGACTAATGAAATTAGTCCATTCCAATTGTCTTTCATCTTAAATATTAACATTATGTTGCCATCCATTTCAGAGCCAAAAAATGCCACAGAGGGGGGAGTCCATGGTAAATGCACTGTTCCTAATACAGACCAAGGAGGGTGGATATTATGCTATTGGAAAAAAGGAGATGAGTTCAGTGGGGGAAATTGTAAGTACCTCGGCATTTCTGTCAGAGTTGCAAGGAGAGACAGAGATCTGTTTCTCTTGTAGTTCTGCCGGTGCCAACTAATGTGTTGTGGCATGCTGACCAAAAGAGAACCGGGTGATGGCAGCAAATGTCGGGGCCTGATGTGCTTCATTAAGGTCCTTTTTGGTAGCGTCATTAGGCTGATTGTATGTGATAGATGACACAAGATGCATGCAGATGGCCACCAATTGTTCAACACCGGCCTTTTTAATTGTATAGTTTGAAAGTCTGCGGGATGACAGATCGAATCGCATCTGCAAGAACCCTGATATCAGCTTTGTTATCTCTGTTGATGCCTCTTGCAACGAGAACTGCTAGTGGGACTCCTCTGTCTTGTGAAAGAGATCAAGTGTTTGGGTGTTGGGGATGGCATAGAAAAGGGGTTGTGGATTTGAGTATAGAAATGTTCTGCAGAAGTTAGAGCTATATCTTGGAACTTACGGTTTTCCCTTTTCCTGGACCCAGGGCTTTCCTTGGGATACCCTGCTCAAATTTCGACTGGCTCGAGGACACGGGACTGTCAAGTCGCACAAAGACCCCATATATATATATCATCGTTCTTTTTGGGCAAACAAACGTTTCGGCAATAGGTCCGTATGTTCCTGAAAGTTTTACAATTCCAAATCTTACATAATCCAAGTCTCGGACCAATGTGCAACAATTTAAGGTATGGATAATAAAATACTACAACCAATAACAGACATCCCCCCCAAGCTATTTTCTACCCCCTCGACGTTTTCCTCCCACCAACTTCGACCTCGTCTTCACAGGACCCGCACCCACAACCGGAACACCGAGTTTGGCGCGCGCTCTGCTTTTATTCTTGACATTCGCGTCGGTGTAGAAGTTTTTGGCTTTCCGCTGGTGGGGTTGAATGGGCGTGATCAGTATCATCATCATCAACAACGGCGGCAGGATAAAAATGAAACGTGCCAAAGGGAATCAGGATGGGTGGGAAAGGGAAGACAAGAGTTGAGGTTGAAGATAATTTATTTACTCACTTTATTAGTCGTCAACCGTGGCTCCTTTTTTTTACTTTGTGATGATGATGATGATGATTCGTCCAAGTCCAAGTCTTCCCCGTCGTCATTGTCTGCGGCCTCAGCGCCAATTCCAGGTTCAGCTCCATCCTCAGGGAACACATCCGCCCATTGAAGTTCCACCTCTTCTTCATCCCCACCATCCGCTCCAACCTCACCCTCTGATCCACTCCCACCCCCATCGTCACCAAACCCAGTAAACTCCTCATCCTCCTCCTCGTCATCCTCTCCCGCCTCCCCATCCTCCTCAACCTCCCTAACATCCTCACTAACAAACGCATTCTTCTGAATAATACCCCTCAACTTCTGATTAACACTCAGCTCCCCAAGCCCCGGTTTCCGCTTCTCCTTCTCAAGTTCTCCATCGACAGCCTTTTCCTTGCCCTTGCCCTTATCCTTCCCATCAGCCTCCTTCTCCTTAACAGTGGCACCCGCTTCCCTCGCAGGCGGCTCCACGAAGAACGGAATGCGCCCCCTAACCCAGTCCCCAAGCACAATCTTCGCCACGCCCTCCAGATCCGGCTCCCCGCCCTTCAAAAGCCGTCCCTTCATCCTCGCCAATTTATCCAAGAACTCTTCCGGATCCCATCTAGCTTCCTTATTCAGAGCTGCTGCTGCTGCTGCTGTTGCCGCTGCCACTGATGTTGGGCCACTGGCGCTGGCGCCGGAGGGGACTTCAGGGAGGGGTAGCCCATACGTGCGAGAGAGGTATATTGGTCTAACGCGCTCGAGGAGTGCCGGAATGTGTTCGCTGGGTACTGGGAGGGCTTCGACGCGTACTACGCCTTTTAAAACTGTTGAAGTGTTGCTATCCGAAGCGGCGGAGGAGGGGACGATTCCGGGGCAGTCGATGAGGTATATTCGCCGGGTTAGGGTCACGTATTGCCAGACCTGTGTGATTTCGAAGGAATATCGTCAATAAAAGCAACAGAAAAACGGAGGAATGAATGATGAAAAAAGAACAGATACATGCCTTCGTTTCACCGGGGACAGGTGCGACAGTACATACTTTGCTTTTCTTCAGCGTATTGATAAGGCTGCTTTTCCCCACGTTTGGATAACCAATGAGCCCGACAGAAATTTGTTTTTTGTCAGAGTGTAATTGGGAGAATTGACGGAGGAGCGCGATGAGCGACCCTTTGCCGAAAGAGTGGTTCGGGGAAGCGTGGAACGCGAGGGTGGGGTATTGGGGTGTTAGATGGGCGATGTAGCGTGCCTGGCGAATGAGGTGGTGAGTTAGTCTCGATCATTATAAGAGATGTTGACGGGTGAAAGAAAATAGAAAAGAACAGGATGTATGTCCCAAAACTAAGTAACACACCCACTCAGCCCATCTTTATCTCCCAAGAGAGACAAAGACTTGACAGGCAGAAAATCGGTGCGAACAACTCTACCAGGACTTTCCAACCTCCAGACCCCTGATTCCCCCACGCCTCGGAACGAGGTACGGAGGGAGGCCGAAGGAAGGAGTTGATCTTCCACAAACGTAACAGTACGACCCTTTAAGAGCGAAGGGAAGTCCTTGACTTGGTTCGTGGGGTGGGGTATAGGACAGAAGGGAAGAAAAGACAAGAAAACAAAAGGAAAGGCATACGATCAAAGAAAACACACGCACCGTAACCCAAGCCGGAACCAGATCACACTTATTCAACACCAACACGACTTGTTTATGGGCCTTCTCCTTCTTCATATACTCCAACACACTCGTACACATCGTCCCCAGCGGATCCCTCGCATCCAAGAGATGCAATATAACGTCCGAGGAATCGATGACTTTATACAATTCGCCGTAAATCCGGCGTGATGTGCCCTTGGAATATATCGGCTCGATGTAGTCTGCGTGGGTCCTCGCCTCGACGGCTTCGAGGGTTATAGGGTGTGCAGAGGATGTGGCGGCCGGGGCTGAGGCTGCGGCGGAGGCTTGTGAGAGTTCTTCGAATGTGCCGACGTCGAGGCGGGGGCGCTTTCGTTGGGCTTTGGGGCCGAATGTATCGTGGAAGGGCTCGGTTTCAACGATATGGGAGCGCTGGTTTGTCACGGAAAGAGTAAAAGAGTCAATTTAACTGTAACTTTTTAAATCCCTTGTACGTACCTTGCGTAGATTAGGGTTCGCAGCATCATCGAGAAGCGTCATAGGCAGCTTGTTCCGCCGCAAAAGAACGGAATAGGGATCGTTCGCGCGGGTTTGGAGACTCGTTCGGAAATGATCCAACGCAGTCTGGGATATGACCCTCGTATTCCCTATCATCATGGTCAGAACCACGGAAAAAAAAAAAAAACAAAACTCACCAAACCACCTCCGATCAGGCTGTACTCTCCCCAACTTCGTCTCATCCTCCCCCTTTTGAAACGCAGCGGCCTCCTTGATCTTGCCATCCCTATCATACACTGGCTTCCCCCCAGTCAGCATCTTGACTCTACTCGCCTTCTTCGCATCGCGGTAGAAATTCTCGCCCTTGACACGTTTAAGAGTCGGCTGTGCATGTGATGACGAACGGGATTTTGACGGCGACGACGACGACGAGGCCTTGCTGGACTTTTTCGTTTTGGTAGGCGCCATTGGGGGGATCTTGGGAAGGGAAAGTGAAAATAAATTCTTATATAAGCAGCGTGATAGGTGACATGCAAATTGTCACGGTTGAACCTTTTTGGTAGGCGCGCCTGTTGCGATGTAGGCGAGACGCCCTCCCGTTCTCCACTTGTCATCAGCACTTTCTGAGCGCCGAGTGTAATTACCGGATACCTGAAGGGTACTCTGGTTTGCCAGGGAGTGATTCTGACCAACCTGCGCAGTTACCCTCTCCGTGGTGTAGTGGTTGTGGAATTATTTAAATGTTCACAAGTCCAACTCGTAAATCAACTTATTACTTTGGGTAGTTGTTATTTTTCAGTGCTCATTCAGAGTCCGATTAAAGATATGTGTCGCTATCTCATCTTTTTTTTTCCATGGACTTGCCGCGAAGTTCATGAACGCTGGGAACCTGTAAAATAGACGCTGGTCTGTATTTAAACTCTCCGTTGTCTGAGCACTTATTTACCCAGGAGTCTGCTTAATACCACCCCCAGGATCAAGGGTCAAGTCATGAAGGTAAAGGAGCCTGCCACCCAGCTCCAAATAATCGCAGGAAAATTATTCGACTCTGTTTCTCGCCAATTTCTCGCCAATCAGCTCATTACCGTTTGTCCTTCCCGCGGAATTATCATAGATATACAGTCTATTTCTCTCAACGACATACCCCAAATTATCGCCCAAGCTGGGGAGAACCTCGTGGATCTTAGAACACATACTATTCTTCCCGGGTTTGTAGATGCCCATGTACATTGTGAGCATATATGCCTGTTGTTGTGTGCACCTAGAGACCTCTCACTGTCAGTGTTTCTTCATCCGTACTCCGAGACCTCCTGGGATGACCAGGTCATCAAGGAGAGTGTCATAGAAAGGACTATTAGAGCGGTAACTCATGCGAGGAAGACCTTGATGGCAGGGTACACGACCGTGCGGTGGGTCAATTGACCAAGGCCTTCCTCGTGTCTTCAAGCTTATTCTATCACAACAGAGATCTGGGAACGGAAGGCGCCGACGACGCGGATATCTCGCTCCGTAAATGTTTGTCTGGTTCGAACCCCCTCATCCCAGGCCCGAGATACTTCTGTGCGAATCGTGCCATTGTCGCGACGGGGAGTTATGGTACGAAATAAATATCCCATGATGCATCAAGATTAAACGCGAATCTAGGACCAAGGGGGTGTCATCATATGAATTGTGAGGGAGTAGACGGGAAGACCGGTGCAGAGGCTGCTGATGGAGAGGACGACTGTAGACAAGCCGTCAGGCGACAGATTGGAGCTGGCGCAGACTGGATAAAGGTAACCGCTCCAACAATTTCATTGTCAAAAGTTATACTTAATCCATCCCAGATCTACGCAGGTCAGCCTTACCCCCCCTCCACACAGCTTAACCCAAACTGAATACACACACACACACACCTCTTCTCCACACACAGACTACTCCTTCCGCAGCCGCCTATCCCTCTCCGCCCCCCTCAAAGCCTCCAAAGCCCTCCCCACATTCCACCCCTCCGAACTCTCCACAATGATCTCCACAGCCACCTCCCTCGGCGTCAAAGTCGCCGTCCACCTCAACGAAAACAAGACCGCGACCAACCTGCTCACGCTCGTCTCCCCCTCCCCGCACTCAATCGAACACGGCACCAACATCTCCCCCGAGGACCAGCTCCCCCGCATGGCGCGCCACGGCGTCTTCTGGGTGCCCACCCTCGCCGCGTACCACACCACGCGCGCGCGCCCCGCGAGCCGCTGGGACGCCGCCGCCGCCGCGTTCCAGGCCGCGCTCCGCGTGCCCGGGCTCAAGATCGCGTGCGGCGGCGACACGGGCGTGTTCCCCCACGGCGAGAACGCGCTCGAGATGAAGCTGATGGTGCGCCTCGGCGCCGAGCCGCGCGACGTGCTGCGCTGGGGCACCCTGCACGGCTGGGAGTGCGTGCGCGGCCTCGAGTGGGAGGGCGACGCCGGCGCGGCGCGCATCGCCCGTATCCCGGCCCTCAAGGAGGACGTGAGAGTCACGGGCGACAACGACGTGCCGTTTGGCGTGCTCGCGAGGGGCTTTGCGGCGGATATTATCGCGACTTGCTACGATCCCGAGACGGACTTTGAGAAGGCGGTGGATGCGGCGGGTATTTCGTTTGTCATGAAGGCGGGGAGGGTTTACAAATTGGACGGGAAGGAGGTGGCATTATGATATTGTAGTTATGCAGTCCCCCCCGATATCTGGTCTTGTAGTACATCCTGTGTCTCAACAAACGACACTAACTTGCTCAATATATCCTGCAATTCTGAACCGTTTTTTCTGCTCTCCTTCACACCAAACACCCCTTCACTCAACGCCCTCGTGGCAAACGGAACCAAACATTTTAAATAAACTAGCCCGGCTGCCTCGAACGCTTGGATCTCCTCCGTTCCTTTCTTTACGTCACCTTTAATCGTTTTGATTCGTTGACACAGCCCCCGTCCCACCTTCACCAGCGACATCTCCAACGCACGACACAGCTGCGAGTACAACGATACCGGCGCCAGCAACCGAAGTGAGTTGAGCGCCGTAAGGATCGAATTCATATAAGTCGCAAGCAGCGGGTAGGATGAAATGATGGCGGGCGCGATGTGCACCGGCGAAGACGGATCCAAGTCCGGCACGGCAGTCTTAGTCTGCAAAAGCGACGCAAGCAGCGCCGGCGTAACAAACCATCGCGACACGCTCTTGGCAGCATTCCTATCCATCTGCGCCATAAACTCCCTCGCCGCACTCTCAAACGCCCTGACGGCATTCAAAAGCACCGCCTCAGTAAACGGCCGCTCAAGGATGCTCCGAAAGTCGAGCCCCACCCGCGCAAACGACGTCGCGCAGTACGTGAGCTGCGTAAGAAGCGACGTGAGCACGCTCGGGTCGTCGATCTGCGGGATGGCCGTGTCCAGAACGTGCGAGAGCTGCATCACCCGCGAATGGACATACGTCTGCAAAAAATGGCGCAGCGTCTCATACAGCCCCGCGACCTGCTCCTGCTCCTGCTCCGGCTCCTGCTCACGGCCCTCACCACCGCCGCCGCCGCCGGGCGAGGCCGCGCGATCGAGAAATATCGCCGTGTACTGCATGACGACATCATACACCCCCTCGCGGAAAATATCGACATACCGCCGCACATACCGCGCATGGTCGGCGCGCTGCGGCCGGATGCCCGCCAGCACCCCCGCGAGACACGCCTCCCGCCCCGTCAAAAACGCAAGCGCGAGCTCCGCCTCCGCAAACATGCCCACGCGGCGCAGGAAGCCCGCCGCGCGGAACAGCGCGGGCAGCTTCGCGGGCGCGCGCAGCAGCACGAGCAGCTGCGTCGCCATGAGCCGGATCGCCTGCTCCGCCTCCGCCGCGATGTCGCCGACGACGCGCGCGCCCGGCAGCCGCGCGCGCAGCGCCGCCGTGTGCGCCGCGAGGTCCATCGCCTCCGCGTAGTACCCGTGCCGCACGCACGTGTCGATCAGCTGCGGGATCTCGAGCACGTCGAGCAGCTTGTCGTGCTGCTCCAGCACGAGCGCGGCCCGCCGCCGCGCGGCCTGGATGCGCTGCGTGGACCCGGCGAAGCGCTGTGTCTCTGCCTCCAGCGCGGGGATGGCGGCGAGGAGCGAGTCGAGCGAGGAGGAGAAGGAGCCGAGCGACGTGGCGAGCGCGGAGGTGGTGGCGTGGAGGGAGAGGAAGGTCGGGTATTCGGAGGTGCAGAGCGCGGTGAGCTGTGTGGTGAGTGCGTCTGTTTCTTCGGTGAGTGCTTGCGGCTCGGCGAGGAGCGATGGGAGGGGCAGCGACGTGAGATATGTCAGATATGACGACGCCTGAGGCGTTGATAGCAGTTTTGGGTCATCCGATTTTGATGTGAGCATGTCGAGGAGGGTGGCATTTTCCGGTGGCTCTGTTTCGGCCATGTTGAGCTGATAAAATATAATTTAGTGAAGGTATCTTTCCAGATCTAGGTTCAGAACAAAGCTTGGACATACCAAAGGTGTCCTCACCAGCAGAGTGTGACGGAGACGTGACAGATGATGTCACTACCTACCAGATTAGGAACATACTTTTGAAATTATACTTCAAGTGATCATCTCAAAGAAACCATAGCATGTAGTCATCCGTTTACAGCGAGTCGACCATCACCCACGAAAACTTCAACACGACCGGCCGCCAGTCTACGAGAAATCTCGTTTGTATTTCAACATGTCGGTCACTAGCGTCACACGATTCAGGTGGCACACAATATAGTTTCCCTGTGTCTAACTCCAGATTTAGGAGTCTAATAACCGACATGATTTGAGCCTAGACTTTCGAGATAAGATGAGCCAAACATTGGCATGGTTAGCGAGTGATTTCTCCTCATTATGTTCAATTACTCCCGCCTTCAGTACTTCAGTCCCAGTAGTCTTGCAGTAAGAAGTAATCTGATCGTACAATGGGAGTTAATTACAAATGGAATGGCAAGTTTATCAATTGTTCAGAGTGGTGAATTATTCCGAAAGTCTACTCTGCACTCAAGACTCACATCTACAGATTAAAGACAGATGAACGGCAAGATCAACCGACGAGGTGCTAACCAACCTGAATAGATGGTCTACAGCAAAAAGTACCTTCACTTTGCAGCCCCGAATAAACCATCATTTGAACTGGGTTACTCCTCTTTAAAAACTTTGGTAGAATTAAACAAAAAGCGCACGCAAATCCCGCCAGATATAGTTTGAGGTCGAAAGGGAGCAGCTGATGAGCATTGCTCTGGATAACATCTACTGCGGCCATATTATCTACGGCAATGTCACTTCTCGAATAACAGAACAGCCATGTTATTTTCAACTCTGGCGTTCTTGTATTATGAGGTGACTACCGACTAGACTATTATTAGCTCCAGTGTGAGCTTTGATCGGTAGGTGATATCACGGAGTGTAGGTAATGAATGTGTGAGAAATTAGTGAGGCGACTTTATAGTATACTTGAGCATATATGCTTCACTGTCGCGGAGCAGGCATTGTGTAAAAAGACAGAATGAAACGCGGTGTATCTTGTGTAAGCACGTTCACAAGGCTATCCTTTGGAATGAACTCTCCGGCTGACGACTCTGTACCAATGAAATTAGAACGCTTGGTAGAACCCACCTAGATAAAACTATGAACGATCATATTCATGAAAAGTATTTAGTCGAGGTTGATGATAGTGCTTTCCGCGGTAGACGATCTGATAGAGTGCAAGAAAGTAGGTAGAGGGTAGTAAGGTAGCCTGAGTGTATCCTGGAGCTGTGCGATTTAAGAAGGGTGGGTGTGCCTGTGTATTCGGTGTCAGCACAGCCACAGTGCTATACCCACTCCGGCTACCTGCGGTATAAAACACAGCATCCCCCGTGAGTGCGACTATGACTGCTATCCACCAGTGTCCACTTTCAACGAGACGACTCTGAGCAACCATTATGGTAACGACAGAAACCCCCCTTGAAGGAGTCGACGAGTCATCACCCTTTGTTTCCCCCGATGCATTATTGAGCTTAAAACAACGGGAGCAGATAATTGAGGTGGGAATGAGGGAAAGATTCCTGTTGAAGCTCCGAGAACGATGGAGCTGTAATGAACCTGGGCACGACTTATGTTACCGGGCCCCAGATGACGACCAGCATACACCACTGTCCACAAACCATGTAGAGGTTTGGGTTGACGGGTTGGTGAGTAATGTATTATGCCATTATCATGTAATCTGTATCACATCCTACACATTTCAGTGCCAAGGAGAAATAACATACCATGAGCCACCAACTAATATTCTCATGCAAGGGAGCTCCACCAACACTACATCCTATCTCAGCCACCCGTATTACAGTCATTGCGAGGACTGGGGAATGGTCTCACAGCATGTTGGCACGTCTTCGAGTATTGAAATAGGACCCGGCTATTACTGTGGAGTCGGTTTGGAAAGGATTGGGATGAAAGTCCTTTTCAAAGCAAGGAGAGTTATGTTGATGGCAAAGTTGACAGCATATGAGCGGATTGCGTATCATCCGGGAGGATTGTATCTACCGAATAGATCGTATCGAGACGACAATGCCTTTAACAAGTCTTTACACAAGTTCCTCACGCTGCCAAGACTCGGAAGACTTATTCAAGACAGCGTTGATTTATTGAGGTAAGGATAACTCAGCATCACTCATTGAGATAAATTCAGAGTCCTCACATCTTCATAGACCCATATACCCGTCTCAAATTCGAGAACGAGCGTCGAATATTTTAGCGGATTTCCTGATGCATCCATGCCATACACAGTGGATGAACAAAGGCCACACCACCCAGATCATGGCATCTTTGGGTTATGCGTTCATTTACTTCCCCGGCACCCCTTGGTCATATAAAGAACCGTCAAATACAATAATATCAACTGCAGTTACGTCATCACTTTATAACGATATAACCAAGTCACCACTACACATTAACTTGGATGAGGTAACATCGACGTTTATAGTGCAAATCGCCCGCTACTTATCATACTTTGGTCATCAACATCCGGGTCCCGTTGTCAGCCTTAGGTTTATGGTGGAAATGATCTGCAACGTGCGTCAGTTGTCTGTCAAGGAGCTCAGTGCGATCAGAGGTTACTTTCAATTCTGGCTACAACCGTGCGTCACGCTATCACATCTCTACGTTCTACTGACCAAAATCATAACAGACAGAATCGGCAGCCACCATTTTGCTTCTATGAACAGCATATAAGGCTTCTTAAGCGTTGCATCCACCAAGATGCATGGTTTCGAGATATTGCTGGAGATGTATTGAAGATTGTTATGGACGACATAGATATTCTTATGGCATCCTTGACACTTCATGTTGATGGGCACACAGCGTATTGGCTGTGGAGGACGATCTTTTCCTTGCAAAACTTCTTCGACGACAAGGCGCTTCTCGCCGATCACATCAACCAGCTGATTGTGGTTTCTTCGCTTATTGAGCCCCTCCTAGTGTATGTTTATCATATTTTACCTTCCAACATCGTCTTATATATATCCGCCCAAGAAACTCTCCCACGAGTCTAATTTTAACGGAATACAATCCGCATTCGTGGCTCCGGAAGTCTGCTATGATAATAATGAGGGTTACCCTGAAGCTAATAGCTGCATCTTCCGATCCCGAATCAGCGTGTACTACAGTGCGCAGCCTGAATACCATAGCCACTCTCGGCTGTCTCATTCGACATTGTCACGCAATGCACAGCTCAATCAACAGCCCAGACCACCTTATCCACGTTGAAGATTTAGTTCTCGTCACTCATTCGTGCTTATGCGTAGTCGCCACACCTTTCACTGGTGTATCGATAGTGTCTAATTTGTACGCCACAGCTGTGTTGGAGAAACATGGTTGGACTGCCGAAGGTCTTGCTCCATCAATTTGGCACGATTTATAATCATTTCCATTCGATAATGATGACGCATCTCAACCGATAGACCGAGAGGAGCATAGTACTTTCTCTTTTTAATTTACTCGTTTTATAGCTGAATTTGCATGTTGTATAAATCTGCCATGGTTCGAGCCAATATAAGAGCGCATGCAGCCACTTTTCGCCGCCGCCGCTAGTCTGCAGCTTGTACTCGATGTCATACATGCGTTGAATAAGCTTACGAGCACAAGTTGTGGCTAGAGTGACATCTAATTTATGAACGGCAAAACTTTAAACAGAAGGCGTATTTGCGGGCTGTATGAGGTATATCTTTAAACGCAATTTAAACGCAGAGACAAACATCGACATTGATTAGTGGTGACTTCTGACATTGTCACAAGACCATGGAAGGATTTCATACAAGGTTAGGTGTAGCCCAAATATTATTAAAAATAGTATGAGTTGACTCTATTGCAATACACAATATACAAGGGTTTAATAAGCTTGTAATAAAAGTACTTGTGTCTCAATATCTTGTGTCAGTTAGTGTAGCACCTCCTGACAATATAGGTTGGATGCTCTGGGAGGTGTATAGTGGTTCTGACACACATTAACCTCCAAATGCATGGTCCACAATTAGCATCTTCATATGAAAAGTTGCAATAATTGGTGGACTCCCCCTATAAAAAGGTGTGTTTCATCATCAAATTTAACATTAAAACTGAAACCTAGCGCTCAAGGGCTCAGAAGGTGCCACCGTATGCGGTGACACCTCACCAAACTATTACTACCTACCATGAGAGGCCCTTGCGGTAGACATCTCATGACGTGCAAGAAACTAGTGCAGAATGTGCGTGGTCGCCATACCTTTCACTGGTGTATCGATAGCGCCTGCTTCGAACATGGCATCTGTTTTGTCAACCTCAGGGTTGTTTCTAATCCATGAATTTCGACACGATTTCTAGTCACATCGGATAGGATATGGCCTGCATATCACAACAAAACCAGGAGAAGCATAGAATCGTTTCCCTTTATCTAACCCGCTCTGGTGGAGGATTTGAGAGTTGAGGAAACCCACATAGTTGAGGCAATTTAAATACAGTCACGTCTTTTGACCCGCGCTGGCTCCTCAGCATTGTGCTGAAATATTGCGAGTACTAGATCCACTGTCATCATTTATCATTTAATGTTGCACCCACCTCGAGAAATTGTAAATTTTATCCATCTGTGGGACCCACATAGCGATATATACTTAGACGAAGTCGGGCCTGACCGGAAAGTGTAAGTAGATATTAATGAGACAGATTCCTCATATCACGTATACTACCTATACAGGGCTCAAAAACGAAACCTTCCTGTACCCTTATGGACACACCAACCGCTCACCCACCACATGATGCATGTGAAAAACGTTTCGCTGTTCTGTCACTGCTGGCAACACAACCCACGTCTCGCCCTCGTCGACACCGTCAACATCGTTTGCCCTCCACATGAGAAATTGATTTCCTCTCCCGTGCAAGTAATTTCCTCTCCCAGGTCTACAATACAATAGCACATTCATGATTTTGGCCGTGCGAGCGTGCAAGCGACGAGGTTGCCTGTTGTGTACCAATTTGACGTCTGGAGACAATCTGGAGCTAGGGCGTGCTAGACCATCCAGTGGGTCGCGGCAAAATAGCTTGTCTATTCTAGGTAGAGATTTGATATCAAGGGCCTATGCGGTAAGCTAATGAGGCGACAGAAATAAAGTACTTAGGGGGATATTATCCACTGCATTTGTGTTATTCATGGAAAGGTTGCTTCTCAGAGAACAAACGTTCGATTGCCATAAAATCTAGCACTCAGGAACTCAGAAATTGCGGTGCACTCAGAAGTCGCGGTGACAACTCACCAGACCAACGATCGGATTGAGTCTGTGAAATTAGTGTATAAAATAGTAAGGTAATGTGACAGTGTCCTGGAGCCTATATGTTTTAAGGAGGGTAAGCGGGCCTTGTTTTAAAAGACAAGGATAAAACGCTGTGTATCCTGTGGGCCACAATGCTATACGTTTGAATGAACTGTCCGGCTGCCTGTACCTTAAAATGCGGCATTCACTTCTCGGATAAGTACAACTGCTGCCCACCATCGGTTCCTCCTAACCAGAGAATTCTGAGCCAGCACAATATGGTACAGGCCGATGCCCTCTTCGAAAGCGTTGATGAGCTACCACCCTTGGTTTCCCCAATTGTATTGAGCTCGGAGCAACGGGACCAGGTCACTAAGGCGAGAATGAGAGAGATATTCCGGAGCAAGCTTCGAGAACGATGGAGCTGTAATGAACCCGGGCACGATTTATGTTACCGGGCCCCTGATGACGACAAACACATACTACTGTCTACAAACCATATAGAGGTTTGGGTCGACGAGTTGGTGAGTCAAGTATGATAATGTTTTTATGTGATATGGTATGTATGACATCTGCTTGTTTCAGTGCCAAGGGGAAACGAGCTGCCATGACCCACCGACAATTGTTGCCATGGCAGGAAGGTCCACCAATACAGCATCCTACCTCAGCCCATATCGTAGTCATGACTGGGGAATGGTCCAACAGCATGTTGGCACATCTTCAAGTATTGAGATTGAACCAGGGTATTACTGTGGAGTCGCTTTGGAAAGGGTTGGGATGAAAGTGCTTTACCGCGCAAAGAAACTTTCCCTGATGGCAAAGTTGATGGTATACGAACGAATTGCACGTCAACCGCGTGGAGACAAGGGGCTCGACAGGCTCCTTCGCAAATATCTCACTCTGCCAAGACTTGGAATACTGATTCAAGAGAGCATTGATTTAATGAGGTAGGGACAACGCAGCACCGATCATTGAATATGCTTAAAGTATCCCCGTTTTCGTAGACCAACATACCCGCCTCAAATTCGGGAGAGAGCGTCGATGATTTTAAGCGACTGCTGGTGGTCTTCAGTTAAGGACAGAGATACTACTCAATATATGACGTCTTTAGGTTATGCCTTCAGATGCTGCCCCGGTACTCCGAGGAAATATGGAGGGACGTCAACTGCTATTACGTCATCACTTTACAATACTGTAACCAAATCACCGCTGCACACCAACTTGGATGAGATTGCATCAGCATTTATTGTAAACATCGCCAGAGATTCATGCTATGGTAATTATGATGGCGTACTGGTTACCGGCCTTCTGTATATCGTGGAAAAGGTTCGCCTTGTGCGTGAGCTGTCTGTAGAGGAGCTTGCTGCGATCAGAGGTTGTTTTGAATTCTGGTTGGAACAGTGCGTCGCGCCATCACATCCTTTCATCCTGCTGACGAAAACTATCGCAGAAAAAATCACCAGCGAAGACATTGGTTTGGTTCATGTCACATAGAGGCTCTCGTGGACTGCATGCACCAAGATGTATGGTTTCGAGGTATTTCTGGAGATGTATTGAAAGTTATAGTGGACGACATAAGCATGAACATAGCGTCATTGAGGCGTCGTATTGATTTGGACACATCAGATTCGCTCTTTGGTGACATCATGGCCTTGGAATACTTCTTCAACGACAGCACGCTTCGCACCGATCACATCAACATGGTGAATGTGGTATTTTGGTTCATTGAACCCATCCTACGGTATGTTTATAATTTCAATCTTCCAGCGCCATCTCACATCCGCCCATGAAATTGTTCTACAAGTCTGATTGTGACGCAAACGACTCCAAATTCATCTCTCTTGGGATCTGGCAAGGAGATAATGGAGGTTACTCTGACATTGATTGCTAAATCTTCCGATCCCGAATCCGTGTGTACCGCAGTGCGCAGCATCAACACCATGACCATTCCTGTTCACCTACTTCCACATTGTGACGCGATCTCCGGCTCAATCAAGGATAGAGCCAGGTACTGTCAAGATCTCGTTCTCACCGCCCGTTCTTTCTTATGCGTCGTCGCCACACCTTTCACTGGCGTTTCGGTAGTGTCTAATTCAAACGTGGTATCAGTGCTGAAGAAATATGGTTGGCTTGGAACATTTTAATCCGACACGAGCTTTAATGATGTCTCTTGTATAATGCTACCACAACCCCCAGACCAGGGGGAGGACAATACTATTACTCTTTACTTAACCCGCTTTGTAGCAGGATTTGCAAGTTGTTATAAAGCTACAATATATCATGTCAAGTTAAGAGCTCATACAGACGCTGTCGCCATCGCGCGTGCTCTGCAGCTCCCAGCCGTCGACGCCATACATGGCATCAAAACTGAGAAGATCGTCATTAATAGAAACTTTAAACTCTCGGCTTGTTTGAGAGGAGGCTCCGTAGTTATAAGCAAGTTCACCCAACCTCCAGGCAGCCCGCTTCCCCCCACTTCCCCCCAACGCAACGGCTAGATATGGTTACTTTCGCTTGGATGGCGAGATCGCCATCAATGAATGCAAAAATACGTGGACCAGCTCATCGATCCGAAGTAAGAAAAAATTGTGCTTTTATTGAGCAAGAAGGCTGGTGGGTGTGGTATTACTGTTGTCTCATCGGTGACAGTCGCTTCATTCTGACAGGATTGTTCGTTGTACAATTTGTGTTTAGACACAATCTCTCCTGCATTGGAATCCTGCCGAAAATCAACAACACGGGTGGCGTGATGGCAGAAGGAATGCTCGTGAAGCTGTTTTGTCTTAGAATCGGCCCCTTATTTACTACCTTCCTGCACGCTCCTATACCGTTTTATTTCGTAGTACGGGGACGATAGAAGAGAAGATTTTCAATGTCCGTCTTCCCACCAACACAAACGCAAAGTTATTCGGTCTAGGAACCGCACCCATGAAAACTTCACGTGGAGAAGCCAATCTACAAGAAATCTCGTTTGTATTTCAATCTGTCGGTGACTACCATCACACTACACACAGGCCTTACTCCATCAATCTGACACGATTCAGGTGGCACATAATATAATTTCTCTTTGTCTAACTCACTTTGAAGGCAGATTTCGGAGTCTAATAACCACCGAAATGATTTGAGGCAATTCAAAGGGCATACATTCACATCTTAGGATAGGTATGAGCTCTCCAGGGACTACTCGTGACAGAACCACAAAGAATTACGGACGACAATGAAATCGAATACATTACCAGTGAGAAGTTTCAAAGAAAGCCGGGTACCGATAAGATTGTCGATTCTGGACATTTACCCTAGACTTTTGAGATAAGATGATTCAATACGAACCAAATAGTGATTTCTCCTCATTATTTTTAATTACTCCAGGCTTCAGTCCCATGGGCCCAGTAGTCTTGCAGTAAGAACTGATCTGATCCTACAATGGGGGTTAATTGCCAATGGCATGGCAACTTTATCAATTGTTCAGAGCGGTAAATTATTCCGAAAGTCTACTCTACACTTAAGGCTGTGGATGGCGATCTTCTCCTTGCAAAACTTCTTCGACGACAAGGCGCTTCTCACCGATCACATCAACCAGCTGATTGTGGTTTCTTCGCTTATTGAGACCCTCCTAGTGTATGTTTATCATATTTTACCTTCCAACATCGTCTTATATATATCCGCCCAAGAAACTCTCCTACGAGTCTGATTCTAACGGAAAACAATCCGCATCGGTGGCTCTGGGAGTCTGCTAAGATAATAATGAGGGTTACCCTGAAGCTAATAGCTGCATCTTCCGACCCCGAATCAGCGTGTACTACAGTGCGCAGCCTGAATACCATAGCCACTCTCGGCTGTCTCATTCGACATTGTCACGCAATGCACGGCTCATTCAACGACCAATACCACCTTATCCACGTTGAATATTTAGTTCTTATCACTCATTCGTGCTTATGCGTAGTCGCCACACCTTTCACTGGTGTCTCGGTAGTGTCTAATGTGTACGCCACAGCTGTGTTGGAGGAACATGGTTGGACTGCCGAAGGTCTTGCTCCATCAATTTGACACGATTTATAATCATCTCCATTCGATAATGATGACGCATCTCAACCGGTAGACGAAGAGGAGCATGTACTTTCTCTTTTTATGTACTCGTTTTATAGCTGAATTTGCATGTTGTATATCTGCCATGGTTCGAGCCAATATAAGAGCGCTTGCAGCCACTTTTCGCCGCCGCCGCGAGCTCTGGAGCTTCTACTCAATGTCATACATGCGTTGAACACGCTTACGAGCACAAGTTGTGGCTAGATTGACATCTAATTCATGAACGACGAAACTTCAAACAGAAGGCGTATTTGCGGGCTGTAGGAGGTACATCCTTAAACGCAATTTAAAAGCATCGACAAGCATGAGTGGTGACCTCTTCTCATGATGTTCAATGGGCTATTTCATAATAACGCAGCCAACCCTACAATAAAAAGAGGATTTGAATATGTAAACCGTGCAGGGAAGACTGAGCGGGGTCGAGCCTTAAAGTAGTTTCCATTTGAAACCTGTAGGGCGCTGGAGGCTCTCTGTCCCGTGTGATCCAGTTTGAAACAATGGCAATTCTGAAATTGTCACTTATGCCGTGGAAAGATTTCATAGAAGGTTAGGCATAGCCCAAATATAATTTTTCAGTGGGTATGAGTAATATTGGATGCTTCCGAGAGGGAGGAATATAGATGCCATGCTGTGCCAAAACGAAGACGAACGAGGTTATGAAAATGAAGTGATTAACTAGGAGAAGAGATGATGGTCAAAACAAACACACAGTCGAAGCTCTAATTTTTATATGGACGGGTTCTGTGAGAATAACAGTGATGAAATTGCTGCACCGGGCAGCGTAATATAGCTTAGATAGGAAGATCTTATGAACATAGACATGAAACCTTCAGGCTTCTTTCATCACAGACACTGGCGAGTTAGCTACCATAATTGGTCTAGCCAACTTGAAGGCACTCGCTTTCGACGCAGGCTATATCTGGCGAAATGATGCGCTTCATATATCAGGACTTTGAACCAAATCCGATAATTCATTAGTCTGGCGAGTCCATCAGAGATTGTATTAACAATTTCTACCCTGCAATCCATAATTAGGTCGTAATTAAATGCAACTAGTTGTATTGCCTGTCATACTGTGTAACCTGTTTCGCCCCAGGCTCATACTATTTGTCCGTGGACGTGGCTGTTCGATGTGACAATGGCAAGGTAGATCAAGAATTGTTACCCCTCTCCCCCTCCTCCTGACATGCCTTCTTGCAGGCGGAGATCTTTTGAAATATAAAGATTCAGCATGCTGACTGTGCATTCATACACCCTTTTTGTTCCTTCCTGCGCTGGCCATTACACTGTCCCTTTTGACATTCACAAAGGTTCTCGTAGTAGTCTTTATACCCTGCCGCACTATGGTGGCTCGTAATGTTTCTTGCCCCAATTGCCCCTTCATTTTCACTGTTTTGAGGATTATTTAGTTGGAAATCGATAAAGTACTGTGAGTTTGTAAGAACTTCTAGCTTCCATTGACTAAACAACAGCCGTGGGCACCGCTCTGGTGGGGGATTTGAGAGTTGAGGAAACCCACATAGTTGAGGCAATTTAAATACAATCACGTCTTTTGACCCACGCTCCTCAGCCTTGTGCTGAAATATTGCGAGTACTAGATCCACTGTCATCATTATCATTTCATTTTGCACCCACCTCGAGAAATTATAAAATTTATCCATCTCTGGGACCCACATAGCGATATATACTTAGACGAAGTCGGGCCAAATAGGAAAGCGTAAGTAGATATTAATGAGACAGATTTCTCATATCACGTATAATACCTATAGAGGGCTCCAAAACGAAAACTTCTCCTGTACCCTCGTGAACACCCTCACTAACCGCTCACCCACCTCATGCATGTGAAAAACGTTTCGCTGTTCTGTCACTGCTGGCAACACGACCCACGTCACGCTCGCCGTCATCGACCGTCAACATCGTTTGCCCTCCACATGAGAAATTGATTTCCTCTCCCTGGTCTACAATAGCACACGTAATAATTTTGGCCGTGCGAGCGTGCAAGCGACGAAGTTGCCTGTTGTGATCTGGAGCTAGGGTGTGCTAGACCATCCAGCGGGTCGTGGCAAAATAGCTTGTCTAATCTAGGTAGAGTCAAGGGCGTATGCCGGAAGCTAATGAGGTGGACAGAAATAAGGTATTTAGGTGGATAGCATCCACTGCATTTGTGCTACGCATGGAGATGTTGCTTCTCAGATAACAAAAGTTCGATTGCCGTGAAATCTAGCACTCAGGAACTCAGAAATTGCGGTGCACTCAGAAGTTGCGGTGACAACTCATCAGACCATCACATATCGTCTGGTAGACGATCGGATCGAGTCTTTGAAATTAGTGTATAAAATAGTAATGTAATGTGAGTGTCCTGGAGCCTATATGGTTTAAGGAGGGTAAGCGTGTCTTGTTTTAAAAGACAAGGATAAAACGCTGTGTATCCTGTGGGCCACGGTGCTATACGTTTGAATGAACTGTCCGGCTGCCTGTACCTTAAAATGCGGCATCCACTTCTCGGATAAGTACAACTGCTTCCCACCATCGGTTCCTCCTAACCAGAGAATTCTGAGCCAGCACCATATGATCCAGGCTGATGCCCTCTTCGAAAGCGTTGAGGAGCTAACACCCTTGGTTTCCCCAATTGTATTGAGCTCAGAGCAACGGGACCAGGTCACTAAGACGAGAATGAGAGAGATATTCTGGGGGAAGCTTCGAGAACGATGGAGCTGTAATGAACCCGGGCACGATTTATGTTACCGGGCCCCTGATGACGACAAACACATACTACTGTCTACAAATCATATAGAGGTTTGGGTCGACGAGTTGGTGAGTCAAGTATGATGATGTTTTTATGTAATATGTATGACATCCGTTCGTTTCAGTGCCAAGGGGAAACGAGCTACCATGACCCACCGACAATTGTTGCCATGGCAGGAAGGTCCACCAATGCCACATACTACCTCAGCCCATATCGTAGTCATGACTGGGGAATGGTCGCACAGCATGTTGGCACATCTTCAAGTATTGAGATTGAACCGGGGTATTACTGTGGAGTCGCTTTGGAAAGGGTTGGGATGAAAGTGCTTTACCACGCAAAAAGACTTTCCCTGATGGCAAAGTTGACGGTATACGAACGAATTGCACGTCAACCGCGTGGAGACAAGGGGCTCGACAGGCTCCTTCGCAAATATTTCACTTTGCCAAAACTTGGAATACTGATTCAAGAGAGCATTGATTTAATGAGGTAGGGATAACGCAGCACCAATCATTGAATATGCTTGAAGGATCCCCGTTTTCGTAGACCAACATACCCACCTCAAATTCGGGAGAGAGCATCGATGATTTTAACGAACTGCTGGTGGTCTTCAGTTGAGGACAGAGATACTACTCGGCATATGACGTGTTTAGGTTATGCCTTCATATGCTGCCCCGGCACTCGTTGGAGATATGGAGAGAGGTCAACTGCTATTACGTCATCACTTTACAATACTGTAACCAAATCACCGCTGCACACCAACTTGGATGAGGTTGCATCAGCATTTATCATAAACATCGCCAGATATTCATGCTATGATAATTATGATGGCTCGCTGGTTACCGCCCTTCTGTATATCGTGACAGAGGTTCGCCGTGTGCGTGAGCTGTATGTAGAAGAGCTTGCTGCGATCAGAGGTTGTTTTGAATTCTGGTTGCAACAGTGCGTCGCGTCATGACATCCTTTCATCCTGCTGACGAACACTATCACAGAAGAGATCGCCAGCAAAGACGTTGGTTTGGTGCATGTCACGTACAGGCTCTCGTGCATTGCATCCACCAAGATGTATGGTTTCGAGGAATTGCTGGAGCTGTATTGAAAGTTATAGTGGACAACATGAACATGAGTATAGCTTCGTTGAGTCGTCATATTGATTTGGACACATCACATTCACTCTTGCGTGGCACCGCGGCCTTGGAATACTTCTTCAACGACAGCACGCTTCGCACCGATCACATCAGCCTGGTGAATGTGGTTTTTTCGTTCATTAGGCCCATCCTACGGTATGTTTATAATCTCAATCTTCCAGCGCCATCTTACATCCGCCCATGAAATTGTCCTACAAGTCTGATTATGACGCAAACAATTCCACATTCGTTTCTTGTGGCAGCTGGCAAGGAGATAATGGGGGTTACTCTGACACTGATTGCTAGATCTTCCGATCCCGAATCCGTGTGTACCGCAGCGCGTAGCATCAACACCGTGGCCATTCTTGTTCATCTACTTCCATATTGTGACGCGATCTCCGGCTCAATCAAGGATGGACTCACGAGGAACTGTCAAGATCTAGTTCTCAATCTAGTTCTCACCGCCCGTTCTTTCTTATGCGTCGTCGCCACACCTTTCACTGGTGTATCGGTAGTGTCTAATTCAAATGTGGTATCGGTGCTGAAGAAATATGGTTGGCTTGGAACCTTTTAATTCGACACGAGTTTTGATCATGTCTCTTGTATAATGCTAACACAACTCAGACCAGGAGGAGGACAATAATATTACTCTTTACTTAACTCGGTTTGTAGCCGGATTTGCAAGTTGTATAAAGCTCCAATATATCATGCTAAGTTAAGAGCGCATATAGACACTTTCACCATCGCCGCGTGCTCTGCAGCTCCCAGCCGTCGACGCCTTGCATACATTGAATATATTAGCGAGCGCGAGTCGTGGCTTGAATCACATTCGATCAACGAACGACAATCATCTCTAATAGTATACCACTGTAAAGTCTCAAAGACAGTCCCGCGACCGTTATTCTGCTGTCAATTAGTTGGAGAGCATGAATTCACTGAAGAAAAACAACAAATGCCAGCAACGACTCTCCAATCCATGCCAGCGTTTATCTTGTTCAGCTTGATTCTTATCTTCAAAGTCTATGTCCAATATCCAGGATCGGCGATTTTGCGATTGAAAATTCTGTAAATAAAACTAGGGTGTTTAAACTGTACACGGACAGTGTTGGGTAGACTCTTTGAAGTACTTCTCTTCATTAAGAGGCTGGAGGGCCTATTATTCAGGGATCTGACCTGAAAAGATGACGATTCTGCAAGTTTTCTTATGTGAATATTTCATAGAAGGTTAGACGTAGCCCCGAGGTACTTTTGAAACCGATGTATCTCATGCCTTAATTGAGCTTCCCCTTTGTGGATGCCTACATGTCATCAAAACTGAGAAAAACGACACGATCGTCATTAATAGAAACTCTCGGTTTGTTTGAGAGGAGGCTCCGTAGTTATAAACATGTTCACCCGACCCCCAGGCAGCCTGCTTCCCCCCAATGACGCAACGGCTAGGTATGGTTACTTTCGCGTGGACGGATCAAGGAATGCAAAAATACGTGGACCAGCTCATCGATCCGGAGTAAGGAAAAATTGTGTTTTTATAGAGCAAGAAGGCTGGTGGGTATGGTATTACTGTTGTCTCATCGGCGACAGTCGTTTCATTCTTTTCGATCCCAGTAGATGACAGGATTGTTCGTCGCAACTTTTTATTTAGACACTATCTCTCCTGCATTGGAATCCTGCCGAAGATCACCAGAATCTCACATGGGTGACATGATGGCCAGAAGAAGGAATGCTCGTGAAGCTGTTTTGTCTTAGAATCGGCCCCTCATTTAGTACCTTCCTGCACGCTCCTATACCGTTTCATTTCGTAGTACGGGAACAATATAAGAGAATATTTTCAACGTCCGTCTTCAAAACAAATGTGATCTTCGTAAGCCAAACACCACTTCTCCGTAGATGACCTGCAACACTTTTCCTCCTCTTTAAAGAACAAACACTTCATGCACTATCGGGGTTCAGTCCCAATCAGATGCAGACAGACTCTCTCGCATCTCATTCTTTCGCGTGCTGCGACGTTCTCACTGGCTGCCATCGGTACACTGCCGAATGAGTGTCTCGACCCGAACCAGATATACGCCTCGAATTCCACTGAGGTGAGTGGAGAGTCCCAAGTAACCACACTGTGCTCTTAGCGACCGATCTTTTGTGGTGGACAGCTGAGGTGATTGCGCAGGCGTTCCAGTACGGGAAGTTCTTACAGGTGTGTTTGTTTGGACTATGTTCGCATCAGGCAATTAATGTTGAATCCGTTTCGAAGGTTCAAGAGTCATCTTGTTCTAGGATAGACTAGAAAAATCTGAAACGCGATCTAGAGAAGATGGAGCATGCCAGGATGAGGCTTCCGAACGAGCCTGTAGTGCCAGTGACGACCGGCGGTGTGAAGCTGGAGGAGTTCATCTTTGATAGGAGTACGTGTGTCCATGGGTCGTGACTGAGGTTTCTTTTGCTGATGTAGTTTAACCTATAGTCCACCATGATAACTGGGACTTCACTGTCCTACCAAATCAAATCATCAACCCCAAGGTCAATCGTGTGACCTGCAATCCGTTATCGGAAGCGTTCACCAGGGCTGATTAGAGCAACAAACCCAGAGTCGCTGCAGGTCACCATTATGTGGGAGGAAGAAGAACTGCCACAACAATCTTGTGAATGTTGAAGCACGGGCGCGCCGGAGTGGCCGGAGCGAAGGGGGCGGTAGTAAGATGGCAGAAAAAGGGCACGAATAAGCATAGCTATAGTGAATCTTTACTTAACAGTACAGCTCCGCCTGGAAGAGGTCAAGCCACAGGTGGGTCAAAATCCTTCATTTTACCTTGCCATCGTGGTATCGAAGAGCTACGTCCACTGATAAATGGCATAAGCCTGCGGCGAAACATTGCACTCTGGAAGACAGGTAATAATGAAGCCAGTTGTAAGTAATTATGACCTGATTGTGGATTACATGTACAAATTGTTAATACAGACTCTGATGGCTTGCCACAATCAAGGATATTCCAGGGCTCTGACCACTTGTCCGAATGCCACCCTCTGTGCAAAGACGCCGGGCGAGTTGCCAAGGTATGTGTTAGGGGCACAAGTGTCCCCTTTATCATCTAATGCACGGCTTTGGAATATAGCCAAACAAGATGGAAACAATTCACTTTGTGATAGAAGGGCCCAAGTGATAATTCCTAACAGCAAGATGCGGGTCATTCAACACGAAGATGGAGACAAAACGAGACTCAATGTCTTTGTGGATAGTTCGAGCATCAATGGTGGTGTTGGAGCTGCCACTGTATTGTTTGACAATGGGGAGGAGATAACAGCAATAAGGAAATGTATCGGCAAAGCCAAATACCACGCGGCCTTTGAGGCTCAATCTATAGGAGCAATCTTGGCGGTGCATATCGCAGGTAGAGGATGGAGAGGTAAAGATATTACGATTGTTATTGATGAAAAGGGGGCCATAACCACACTCATGGTCGAAAAGGCCGATTTAGGGCAGTGTATTCTACCCTCCTTTCACGAAAAGATACAGGCCAAAAAGGGGTTCTCGGAGCGTTTGGTCAAAATGCGGTGGGTGCCAGGACACAAGGGGCTGATGGGCAATGAAAGGGAAGATACGGAAGCCAAAAAAGAGCCTTTAAAGATGAAGCCATCAACGATCTTCCATCGTCTTTGTAAGGACGCATTCAACACAGTTGAGCAGCGAAGACACAGTCATTCAGAGCCAGACTAAAGCAAAAGGCCCTAGAACTTTTTGCTAAGTCATCATGATCTCGTCTCTTACGCGAAATTGACCCTTTTGCCCCATCGATAAACCTCGAGAAAATGTGTAGCACATTACTCGAGAAGAGTATAGCCATTCCACACAACTGAGGACCGGTCCCATCCCCCTTAACCGCCATTTATACACGTGTGTCCAGCGTGTAGACGACGCGAGGAGAGTGTGTACCAATGGTCTCTAGCAGTGGGAGAAAGTATCTGGGATAGTGTTAGATTTGGAAATACAATATCTATTAGAATGTCCAAGCTGTTATAAGCCTAGTTGGCATCAGTCCAGATGTGACTGTATAAGTCCCAAGGTAGCATCAGAAGGACTTATATAGAATATGTATATATAATCCATAATATCTCACTAGACCAATAGGTCCAGTAGCTCAGTGGTTAAGAGCACTGCTTATATAAAGCAAGAGGTCCTTGGTTCAATCCCAGGCTGGGTCAATTCTCCTCTATACCTTTAACAGATAGAGGGCCTAGCAAGAGTATATACATTGGAATAGATTTAGATACAGCCAGTGAGAACCCTGAGCCACTATATCACTTATTCCCTCAGCTTTTCATATGAAAATGCTAATTGTGGACCATGCCTTTTGAGGTTAATGCATGATTTCACTAGTGCACACCTAAACTAGCACCAAACCTATCATGTTGGAAGATGGTTCACTAACTGACACATTGATTGAGACACAAGTACTTCTATTACAAGTCTATTAAAACCCCTGTAGATTGTGCATTACAATAAGTCAACCCATACTATTTTTTATATGTTTTTCAACTGACAACAGGGACCAAAGGAACCAAAGAGGGGAGAGGTCAGCGCGGAGGTTACGTTACGTAATATAAAGAGGCTCGGGATACGGAGGCAAATCCCTTAAATTTGGCGAACTGGCCTCTCGCCACTTTCCGCCATCACTAACCAGAGCCGCTTACCAAGTGTCCTGACCCCAATCTCCGCACTAACTGCTATCGGCCCCTGTCACTATGCCAAATACCAAACCCCCTCCACCTGACACCCATGTCCATCTCGTTTTGCATCGTGGCAAAAAATCAGATTTTTATCTCGAAATTCCCGTGTCTGTGGTTGCAGATATTGTTTTGAAACCATTCAAATTCCTCCGATACCTTGGTTGGTCCGTCCTTGGTGTCGGAGGAGATCTACTAGATGGCGAGGATATGGCAGTAGATCTTGAGAGCACAGAGCTCATTGCGAGGAGCACTTACCGGTATCGTCGTCGAGGAGACACTGGTCATTTGGTTCGCCACACTCTTCTGACGTCAAGTGTGACTGACCTCTCACTAGATGATCCGTTCGAATTTGCCATCGATCTCGAAGTGATTAAGCAGCGTTCTGGCTATAGCTGTTCTTCTGCCCGTAACGCTATTTTCCGCCAGTCTTTGGAAACGCGCGATAGGTTCTGTGTATTTACAGGTACATCTCTCTCTCTCGTGGGCATGCACATTATTCCACACAGTCGAGGCGATGATGTATGTCTGTTGTCACTGTCTTATTATGTCGTCGATCCTGACCATCATATTGGATTAACCTCATTCTTGCGAACCGTCCAACGGAGGGCGAAGTATTTAATGACTTCGACGGAATCGACGATGCGAGGAATGGTATACTTGTCACCCCTGTTATCCATGGAAGCTTCGACCACAGGCAGCTAGTGATTCTTAAGGTTGATTCGCATTTCACATTTTCACATTCCTTCATACTTATCTTTGCCACCACAGACTCCTAACCCAATGCTGCAGCCTGAGGATGTTGTACAACCAGCAGCCACCGTCTCGAATCCAAATGTTGGTATTGAATACCCTCCTGACGGCTCACGTTATACTTTACAATGGACCGTACCGTCGTCCAATCCCATGGACTTCTTTTTCGTCCCAAAAACTGCGGATGCCCGCTTTGTAATTGGCACCGAAATACCAAGACCATCAGATTTATTACTTCATTACAATTACGGTGCAGCGGCTGTTAAGTACTGGGGTCGAAACGGGAATATCCTGGTCGATGAACGCCCTAATATTCCCCGGCCGAAACTTGAGGAATCTGCTTCAACGAAACCACCATACAAGCGTTTCGGTCGTGATGCTTTTAGCAATAAACGAGCTGGGAGAGGGGAAGGGGAAGTCGGTGGCAGTAATTTCAAAGAACCTGGAGGTCCTGTTGAAGATGCTGGCCGGGAGTGGGATGAAG
The DNA here is from genome assembly GCA_015178975.1 of Hysterangium stoloniferum. Classification (NCBI taxonomy): domain Eukaryota; kingdom Fungi; phylum Basidiomycota; class Agaricomycetes; order Hysterangiales; family Hysterangiaceae; genus Hysterangium; species Hysterangium stoloniferum. The sequence continues at coordinate 1,890,171 of WHVD01000002.1, read as the reverse complement.
ATGACGTCATGCTCTTCCTTTGGGGTAATACTCCGCAGGCAATGTCTAGGTGTATGAACGAGGGGAGGGAGAAGAAAAGTGCTATCGACCAGTGGCGTCTTTCTGTTGGTGTGGAATAATTTGTCTAACCTCCTTGCTCAAGAGTCATCAGTCCCGGAGAGATATCAGGAATCACCACCGCGAAGATAGCGGTACTCTACAGACTCTTATTCACCATTCGCCCCTGACCACAACAATCTAAATGCGCCATCAACAAAGCAACTGCTACCGCCCCTCAACACACAGCACGAGGGAAGGACGAAATAAGACGTGATGTCACTACCGCTGTTTATTCTTTTCTTCTTTGTCTTTGTCTTCCATTTTAATGGCGCGCGTGCACCGGGAGTGCCTTGAGCGGGCCTGCTGACGATTTTAGAGGGATTTGGGAAGCATTGAAGAAGACGAGAGTTTTTTGGAGGATTTTCGGAGTGACTGAGGAGAAGATGCGAGGAAGGTGGGCAGCACTTTCTGGTGCCCCATCAGACGCGTTGATGCACAATATAGCGCTTTAAAACGCACCTCTTCTGTTTCATCACCTCTCAAAAACCAATTCCATCAATGTTGATTCTAGGTATTCCCTTCTTGCCAATAAAGAAGAGCTCCATATGTCGGCCAAAGAAAGGATATTCATTTCAGCCTTACTCAGTCGGCAATACACAGAACTAAGTAGTGCTATTTCCGGTGTGAGTAGGCAATACAAACGGTATCTAGAGATGGTCCACTGTACTTGGGGGTATATGTATCGACGTGTAGTCTGCCGGTATGCCAACCCTCTTCCGTTTGAAAAGTTCAGGAGGTCAAAGGTCATGTCACAAAAATCGAAAACATATAATTTGACGTGGTCAGTTTGGAGATCAGGTCGTCCTATTAAGGCCAGTTGGTCAGGCTGGTCAGAATGATCAGGCATCTTCAGGCAGGATTTGTGATAACCCCCACTGCCCACAAAGGCCAGCGGCCATTTTCTTACCCTATATAAATCTCCAAACGAAGGCTCATGACGTTGAGCATTCTATAACTCTCTAATACTAATACTACTTACTCAAAGATACCTACATGTATACCCGTTCCCCCATTATGAGGGCCCACTAATCCTCCACACGCCCAGAAAACAGCACTTGCAATGCCCGAGGTGAAGCTGTGTAAGGGAGTGAGACCTACCCTGCGATCTCGCCATCAATACGCGTGACGTCACGCGTTTCATTCCATTATCTCGAGATCTTGAATGGCTACCATTGCGACTCGAGCCCTAGTGCTCGTAATACTCCAATACACTCCCTCAAGCGTAGAGGATCGGAATTATATCATGCAGCATTGAGGTGCAAACGATCCGAAACGTGTGTGAGTTTGTGCGTTGGTGAGAAAGTCGGTCGCCAGTTGTCGTCAGCCTGTGATGTGCCTCGAAGTAAAATTCTTAATTTTCTTCTTCCAATTCGTCACCCCATCACCAACCTTCCCTCGCCCATCCAGCTAATCACCCGGTTCAGCATTCCCTCCAGTAGGGCTCTTCCGTCCCTCTGGCTCACGATGAGACTGCGGTCGGCCGCTACCTCAGTCATCCGCTGGGTGTTCCTGCGTGCCATACTTCCGCATCCATCTCTATTGCAGCTGTCGTTGATTACGATATTGGCGGTAGTTGTGATTGGTGGTGCCTCGAAAAGGTGAGGACTTTCTTCGATGCCCGGAACTGCCGGCGGGTCTTTGTACATCAAGTCGTCTCGATTCGAGGTCTCGCATGTTCGCAGTTCAGCTGTGGTTATAGACAGCAGTTCCTGGCTGTTGCGTACGTGGCAGTCCCTGCATGTTGTGCCGCGAGTCCTAATGCTCGCTATCCCTCGCTATCCAATCTATTGCACTCCCTCGAGCGTGAGGGGCTCGCAGTGACCATTCCCACTCCCTCAAGTGAAGAATACATACCGTCCAACTCTCCCCACAGTCTGATCCTTCTTACAGCAACTCCATCCTGACGCACAGTAGCTCTCCAAGACATAGCAAGCGTTCCCTCTGGCAAAGACACCCTGTCTTTCCAGCTCACGATTGACCTGTCGGGTTGCCATCCTCAGGCTCAACGGCTCTAGGATCTTCGGCACCTCGGTCAGCCAGATCACCGCAGCGTTATTGGAAGCGTATTCGAGATCCAGGATATTGCAAAAGGCCTTGTATGGTGTGTGAGAATGACAGTGGAATGTGAGTGGTGGTATGCGACGAATGAAGTCCACGCAACGAACGACAGTGCGCGGAACGGCGATTTGTAGCGACGGGATCAAAGGTGGTCTGCACAGCACCTAGCTTTGGTTAATGGTAGCTAGCCGTGATCCGTTTATGTTAAGTTTTCAGTGGCGCTGTTCTTAGACCGTATAACTTTCCGTTTGTCTGAGTAGGTAACAGTTAACTCGTTGTAAACGGATGAGTACTATAATACAAGTCTCATCCATATATACCCTAGTAACCCGCTTACTAATAGCCCTGAGTCCTTACCGCTCGTTTACCGAATTCCCAAAGTTAACACAGTCTGAGGCATGTCGACGGATATACGTCTCGTCGGTGTAGTTTGCGTTGATGTGGCGTTGTGTGTGGGGGGTGGGGGCGAAGAGAGTGGTGGAACAAGGCAGGGCTTTATACATAGGAGGTTGAGTGGTCGTGCGGCTCCGACCGAATACAAACATGCACCTTCAGTTCCACTTCCATTCCCAGACTTTATTCATTGGGTGGTTTATTTAATTATAGTGATTAGCCTCCATCGATCCACGCCCGCAGATTTTGTGTACTATCGTCATTGGAGGTAAAAAATGGTATATATTGAGCAGGTACCACTGCGAAAATCCTGAATTTCACCTACATGTAAAATAAATACCAGCATTTAAATATTCACACTATATACATAGCTAATATCCCATATTTCCGATAGATATAAACTAGCAGAAAACGCCTTGTGTGTGGCCTAGGATTTATTCCAAGTCCCTCCCACAACATTGACGCCAAGGGCTATTAGATCGAACAATGCCTTTGTTCGGTTTCTCTGGATGAGACGTGACGCACGCATTCAACAGCCTAGAGGCCACAAGGCCACATATCTCTTGTCTCTTTGTTCCCCCTTTGTTCCCCTTCGCTATTGTTCCACATTTACCATGTACAGTATATAGCTCCGTCCCTCATCTCACGTTTTCATCTTGCGTAGTTCTCACAGGACCATTCGATAGGTAGTTGCCTCCGCCGGTTGAGCACGGCCCGGGTCTTCCCGACTGTGCGAGAGAGCGGTGGCGACGTAAAAATATATTGTTGCTTGCCCAACACACGAAGGGCAGAGATGCTCATTGATCCTTAAGAATGGACAGCTCACGTGATGTACGTACGACTGAGCAACTGGATGACACTGTCTCATACCCTCACTTCTTTAAGCAACTATGGTCTTGAGGAATGAGCCAACAGCTTGACCTCGAGTGCACCGGCAGACACTGTTGCCCAAACTTCAACTTTTATTTCACTGCTTCGCAATGCTTTTACAGCTGTTTCGGGTACATGTCGTTGTTCCCTACATTCTGTACTATATAAGCATCCATTCTTATTTAGACTTATATATATAATATATCATATTATCCTCCCCATGTTTCAACCCAAACAAGTGTGCAATTGTGGCGGGGGAGCTGATTCTTTCACAGAGGTCCAAATGTTAAATGACAGGAAATAAGTAATTCTAATTACAATAATAGCTTGCCCCATATATATATATGGTTAATACCAAGTATTATATCTCACTTTCCCCCCGTTATGGAGTTACGTGACAATTTATTTTTGGGACCAAAGCGGAATTTTTTTTATTGATTTGCAAACTCCGCACTATGTACCCGAAACAGCTGTAATGATTGAAAAAAAGTTTATAATATTTAAATAATTATTATAAGGTATATATATTATAAAACGGCGAAAACATGACATAGAAAAAAAAGAAAAAAAAGCAAAACAATCTATTAGTATGTATAATACTAGGACAAAAACAAGACACTTACGGGGCTCACAGTCGCCCGACCCCCGCAGGGGTCGGGAGCCAGGAACCGAGCTCTGTTGGTGACAATAAGAAGTTGAGAGAACGAAAGGTACGTACCTAGTAATGAAGATAAACGCCTTATCCTCCCACAACCCATCAGAAATAAGCATACCCCGTGCCAACCCGTCACATCTCCTAAAGGAGCTTGCGGCGAGGCGACGACATCCACGAGGTCGCGCTCTCAGTATGGGGCGCCTTGACTCATCATTTGGGTTACTTAGGCGGGGCGAGGTGGAATAACACTGCAAATAACAGATGTGAATAGCAGTATATTAGATTAACGCAAAATACATACCTAGCCGTGAAGACAACCTGTGAGGGAACAAATACTGTCAATAACAAGACGATAAATGAGTAGAGAAATCAACTTCAGACTGAACCGGAAGAGAAAGCTGGGACGAGGGCAGAGAGACAGCAGGGGAAGTGCGACCCGAGTGTGGCAGGGAGGACAATGGCTTGGCGGCAGTAGATAAACGAATAGACAAATCAACATCAGACTGAACCGGAAGAGAAATCTGGGACAAGGGCAGAGAGGCAGCAGGAGAAGTGCGACCCGAGTGTGGCAGGGAAGACAATGGCTTGGCAGCAGTAGATAAACGAGTAGACAAATCAACTTCAGACTGAACCAAAAGAGAAAGCTGGGACCAAGGCAGAGAGGAAGCAGGGGAAGTGTGACCCGAGTGTGGCAGGGAGGACAATTGCTTGGCGGCAGTAGATAAACGAGTAGACAAATCGACTTCGAACTAAACCGAAAGAGAAAGCTGGGATGAAGGCAGAGAGACAGCAGGGGAAGTGCGACGAGTGTGGCAGGGAGGACAATGACTTGGTGGCAGTAGATAAACGAGTAGACAAATCCACTTCAGACTGAACGGGAAGAGAAAGCTGGGACAAGGGCAGAGAGGCAGCAGGGGAAGTGCGACCCGAGTGTGGCAGGGAGGACAATGGTTTGGCGGCAGTAGATAAACGAGTAGACAAATCAACTTCAGACTGAACCGGAAAAGAAAGCTGGGATGAGGGCAGAGAGGCAGCAGGAGAAGTGCGACCCGAGTGTGGCAGGGAGGACAATCGCTTGGCGGCAGTAGATAACCCTTGAAGGGGGGGTTGAAAGGGCGAGAAGAGAGTGGTGGAACCAGGCAGGGCTATATACGCAGGAGGTTGAGTCGCCGTACTAATATTCGGGCTCCGACCGCAGACACAAGAAACCCGCCGGTGAAATAATTAACTGAACTATATTAAGAACAACCCAAATTAGGAGGGAATGCAGGGTTTTGAACTCAAGTCGGAGTAGAAACGCACGTGGTTTAGGCTGAGAGCCAAGAAACCCATCCCTATTCCCACGCGTCTTATCACGCCACCACGGCAAAAGCTGCATACCACACAGTTCCCTCTTCCTTAAAGTCCATACATATCCTTGTTTCTACTGAGGGGTTGCTTTGTTAACTTGTCCAATAATACGACCCACATGCCAAGATAACCAAAAGAAGGATGCTTCCGGGTCCTAACACGGTTATTGTGATGTTCGCCGGGCGGCCGGCGCTCTTCGCTAATCTCAAACTCAATTTCGATTTAATAAAGAGTAGCGAATGCAGTCCGACACAATATATCTCTATATAGATTCCCTTGAATCTGATGTGGTTACCCATCAAGCGGAACATAGTGCCAGTCGATGTGACAAAAGAATTTGAAAAGGGAATTAGATACACGACCTGCGGCAAAAACCGCTAATAGATACAAAAATTTTTGTTGTCACTGGGCTTCCTCTACGCGCCAGACCTTCACAACATCTGTCACCGCTGACGATACCGCCGTGGAAGGGTGAATCTATACACGCAAGGGCTGTTATACAGTCTTGGTGAGCCTTCAGCAGATGCTGCTCGTGGCTAATGATAAGATTCGTCCTTGAGACTGTCCGCTGATTATAGCTGTCACCAGGGCGACTGGTGGGCTAGACATGAGTAATAGTCTTGGAACCGACGGTGTCATTAGTCATGCTAAGAAGAATGGAACGTGATCGTTAATACATACGGCAAATGAACCAAGGGATTCCAAATAGACTTACCTGAATGATGCCTTATCGCCATCGATATCAAATCCAGTCAATACAGTAGACCGCTCCATACTACCCAAATCTTACAGCCACAGTTTTCTATGTTCCGAGCCTGTCACGATGAAACCGCCTCCCCCTGTTTTTAATACACTTCCCCCACCTTACGCAATGTGTTCAATGCCCGCATCAGATCGGGTGGAACCTGCAAGACCTGAAAAATCCACACCCCCAACCATTGCCCATACATCAGGCTGTGTCCACGCAGACGTCTGTCGCGACGAATCCGTCTCACTAGCAGACGGAGTCGCACCCTCGGGGGATGAGAGCGCACGAGGGCCGCAATAGTAGCCGCGGGATTCTTTTCAGCCTCTATTCCGGAGATGGCCGAGGGAGCAGCCCCGATTTGCACCGTAGATGTCGATGTGTCAGGGGAAGATTCCCGAGTTTCATATGTCTCAACTAAGCTTGTCGTTTCAATGTCCCACGAATCAATCAATACCATTCCCTCTGATTGAGCGGAAGGTCGGACCTCGAGAGCAACCATTACCCAATCAACACAGAAGGTACCGATTGGTCCATGGTGCCGAGGATTCTCTATGGTCTGTAATATTCGCATAGTGCGAAGGTCGAGGACGACGATAGTAGCACGTGTAGTAGCATATATGATGTTGGAGGTAGTTTCTAAAAGACACGAGTTAGAAAGAGGTAAATGACTTGGTTAAATAAATAAATATTTACCTGTATTGTAGTGCGCTAGATATATGATGTATCCCCTGCATGGTCTACTCGATGCTCTCTTCCTATCTGAAGTTTACTATACTTGAGCATCTACCCACTGGATGATACATGCACTCTTACAACATGGAGACTCCCATCGCCACCCGCACTTGCAAAACATGGACACCCTCAAGCATACATACCGCTGTCACACGCGCATGATGCTGCGAATACGTCTGCCGCAGCTTACTAGTCACATTCTTGCCAATCTCGCAGTATCCCACACCTTCACGGTCTTATCATCTGAACACAAAGAACGCATGGTCTGGCGCGACAGCGGTGCCATTGACCGTTGCGGAGTGCGATATGAGATTCGCAATCACAGACGCTCCTGGTCGACGCTGGCTTCCTTGCATCAAAAACGCATTTTGTCACGGGGTATTTCGTCGACGGACAGGTCCTTCATGGACCTTTGGTCCGAAATCAACCATTGCTCCACGGAAGTTCTCATTGTAGAGTTGTCCCAGGGGTATTGATGTCTGTGTCTCGAGGTTGTAAACCGCAGAGAAGTTAACGCGCATACACGTCGCAGCCAATATCAATTGCACACACTGAACCTCATGGAGAACGGCTTTGTTGACTGCACGGAGCGATGATCAGCCCGCACCGTACCGACGTTAGATACAGGCGAAGGCCGTCACGACAGAACCGTATCATATTCCTCTACCTCAATCCCCATCCGCAAAATGGATGGGGCTACCAACAAGCCAGTCGCGTTGGCCTTCACCGAGCCTACCTGGTAGTCAGTGCTCCCCATGTGCAGGTGTGGCCTCGTACGCGATGAGGAACCATCAATAGTGCTGGACACCACGGAATCGGATGGGCTTGAAGGTCTATTTTCAGGAGGGTTGGGCGGCGGTGGCATGATACTGGTGGGGCGCACGGATTACATCGAGGCGGCACGCTCGCGATCGCCGTGGATAGTGAGAGAAGACGAGGATTGATATGTGATGGCTGATCTACGTCGCAAATCATCGAAGTGGTTCATGTGCTCGAGGCTATCCATACGAGGTAGGCGTGGACTGTTGTGCAATCCGTGACGTCCATGGCTATCGAGTGTTGACTGCCGTGACGATCCCGCTTTGGTGGAAACTTCGGAGGGCGTCGTCGCGATGAATATAGTTTGTGGAGCAACGCTGAGCTTCTGGAGCTCAACGCCAGACGTCGTTTGCCCCATTGCTTCTGGTTCTGGTTCTTTCGACCGTGTAGCAAAACTAAATCATGTCAGCCTCATATGTCGCAGTGTCCTTGATATATCTCACCTTGATAGCACATTGGGAGGTTTAATGATATAGTCACGGGTTCTGGTTCTTTCGACCGTGTAGCAAAACTAGTTCATATCAGTCTCATATGTTGATCAGTGTCCTTGATATATCTCACCTTGATAGCACAGTGGAAAGTTTAATGATATAGTTACGAAGTGCTAAAGGTTTTTATCTCGTCAGTAGAAGTCATCCCAAGCTTTTGAAGCTTGGAGATATTAGCTTCATCCCTGTATTATCATTCCGGAATATAAAAAGTAAAATAACTGGTCACATACTCTTCTGTCCGGTTTGCAGCTGTACAAGTAGCTCCTGATTTTCTATTGGATATCAAAGTCTCCCTGGGTGTCTCAGCCTTCGGAGCGGTCTTACCTTTTGAGCTTTGAGCTTTCCAGAAATTGGTCTTATCGGCTTTCATCGCCGAAAGCACTGCCGCATCGAACACTTGGCGTGAAAGCTGTATGAACGATGTGGTGAACTGATAAATATAGGGGCGATTTGTAGTGATCCAATAATATACAGGAGTTTTCAATGTTAAAAGGAGACTCCTCTCGTTTATACTTCGCAGATCCGAACGCAAGAAATGTTTTAAAGAAGGATATAGTATACACCAGACATCTGTTGAGGCAGATTCTTTGTTTCTCCTGCAATGAATGCGGAGGCACCTAGATTTCCTTGAATGTTATTTGCACTCAAAAAAATACTGCCAGTACACACCTTCTCTGATCCATATATTCGGATGATAAAGGAAGCCCAAAGTATCACTCATGAGCTCCCACAGACGCATTCTTTGGAAACGACCCAGTTCACAAAGACTGAGAACACGAGCGACAACAGTTTCTTCATCGTCTGCAAAGAACAGCACTTGTCAATGGGAGGCACTGGGTGGGGAAAAAAGTTTTACCAGATAAAGCTTGGATCATCACTGGAAAAATATACTCTTCTAAGCTTCGACCGCCAACACACTCCGCAACATCGACAATCGTCTTGAAAAATGTATACCGCAGAAGCCAATATCGATCATTGAGATGTGATCATGTGCCCGAGCAATACATCATTCGTCTTCCGCCGTCCAAGGAAAACACAGAGCGAAGAGACGTTGTGTAGTACGGCGCGTTTCACGACACTCGATTGATCAATCAATAAGAAAATTAGTAAGTCTTGAATGGATGATTGTAAGTTTTGTAGACCGACATCGTAAGAAACCCAGATAAAGACACATCTGAGCATCAAAAAGCACAGAAATACTATTTTTCTCACCTCGTGAAGTGCATCGTCATATTCATCCGTATGAGCCAGTTTAAATGTCCCTGGCCCATCTCTAAATACTGTACGTTCGTACCGGACAATGATGCAACGCATTGGGCCAGAGTACACCGAACGAAAACATCGGGACCTTTATACAGGTGTTGAATGTTTGGGAAAATATACTTGGGAAAAATAGAAGCGTTGGAGGGAGTAATCGCTTTGACAAGCATTAGCCAATAGGATCATGAGGACACAAAACCAAGATAATAAATTAATAATGCGCATACGACTTGCATTAATGTTCGCAATGCAGCGCCTCGAACGAGGGCAGTTACGGCGGCCCCAACAATGAAGACGGCCCCAATGATGACTGCCCCAATAGTCCCAATGGTGGGGATGGCCTCAACAGTTACGGCCGCCCCAACAATGAGGATGACACCAATGGTGACGGCCCCAACAGTCCTAACAGATACGGCCGCCCCAACGATGAGGACGGCCCCAACGATGAGGACGGCCCCAACGATGAGGGTGACCACGGCGATGAGAGCGACCCCGGCGATGACAGCGACCCCGGCGATGACAGCGACCCCGGCGATGACAGTGACCCCGGCGATGACAGCGACCCCGGCGATGACAGCGACCCCGGCGATGACAGCGACCCCGGCGATGACAGCGACCCCGGCGATGACAGCGACCCCGGCGATGACAGCGACCCCGGCGATGACAGCGACCCCGGCGATGACAGCGACCCCGGCGATGACAGCGACCCCGGCGATGACAGCGACCCCGGCGATGACAGCGACCCCGGCGATGACAGCGACCCCCAGCGATGACAGCGACCCCCAGCGATGACAGCGACCCCGGCGATGAGGGTGACCCCGGAGATGAGGAGATGAAGGTGACCCCGGAGATGAGGGTGACACCGGAGATGAGGGTGACACCGGAGATGAGGGTGACACCGGAGATGAGGTGACACCGGAGATGGTGACACCGGAGATGAAGGACAATGTTTATAGGTGATATTATGGCTAACCTTGGGGATTCGGAGTCGATCTGCTCCTGTTACACTATGCCTTTACTTTGGGTTCCGGCGTTATCTCATGAGGCACCAAGAAGCAGAAAACCGTTGCAGCCTCATCATGCGAGGCCGAATATGTTGCTGCTTTTAAGGCGGTCAAAAAGGGCACTTGGATCCGTGCCTTACTCAATGGCATTTGCTTCCTTGTATGACCTCCAGGACCATCTTTTGTGATAACAATGCAGCTATAAATTTATCTGAAAGATCCACTGCTCCATTCCCTGTCAAACACGTCAATATTAAATATTACTTCCTCCGCGAACGTGTTCACGCAGGTGATTTCACTCTTCAGTATGTCAACACGAAGGATAATCTCGCTGACATTTCGTGGATTCTTCGGGCAATGCTAACTCAACCCTCCCATGCATGTGGAGGAGCTGTTGTTGTCCATGCTGAGGAGGAGTGTTGGAATTTGAGCATCATGAACAACATCAAACTCCGAGACAAATGGTACGGCTATTTCTAGCCACACAATGGGACTGCTACCCCTTGTACCACTCGCATTGTCTCTACTATCCCCATTGTTCTTTTGATATATATTAGTCGTGCTTCCTGTCGTACTAAACCTCAGTCCGTTATCCACTACCGTTATACGAGACTGAGCTACAATATTTAGGTCTTGCTTTCTAACACCATCCCCCAGTTCTGGACAGCAGGTACGTCGTCCACCATGTGTGCTAACAGCAATATGGCGTCTGATAACGCACCCCGATTTTTTGGTTTTGAAGCGAGATCCAGGGCCAGGTCAGCCCCATGAAATGGCGCACCGTGTGAGTCGGGGCAAGTCGGAGCGTACAGCTGCATTCTAAACGAAACGGTCACCAAGCAAAGAGCAGCAGTCGTCAAGTACAAATGCGATTTTGCAGGATGTGATGCCGCGCTGTTCTCGAGCAAGGAGAACGCGAGAGGACATGTGTGGCGCACGCACTTCAGGCAGCTGGATCAGAAGCCCTTCAAGTGTCTCCACCCAGAGTGGTATGTAGCTTATCGGAACAAGTCATTCGCACGCTGTAGCTAATATTGCTAAATGGCAGGTTTGCTTCGCTTTCAGCGGCTAGGAGACACGTCAAAGACAAAGCCAAAGCTCGGTATCCGGACTGGTATGCGTTTCACCATATTGCGTAGTAAATAACAGACTAAAGAAAGACTCTGTAGCAAGAAGCTGCTCGGGCAAAAGAATTATGTGTCGACGACATATAGAAAACATTGTAAGGGCCGGAAGCATCTCGCAAAAGCCGGTCTCGTCACTGGGGCGTAGCAAAGTACTCGTACATGCACAGACGCACCTTTCGGACAATCCCAGTCGACCACATCCGTATACTTACTAACGACAGCCCGAATGTCCCCTTGTCCCCTTTCAACACAGCATAATGTCTGCTCATCAGCACAGCACCTTGTTCCCCATTGACACCGGACCCTGTCCTCCATCAGCACAACACCTAGTTCCCCATTGACACAGCACCCTGTCCTCCTTCAACACAGCACCTCGTTTCCTGTCATTTTCAACAACCATATTCTCTATTCAACCAGAGCCTGCACCGGTCATTGCACTTCCACCCAAAACATATCAGGTGTGCTCGTGGCTTGATTAATGTACAGACAGCGATGTCAATGTGCCATCCATGGTATTCTTTTCCAAGGCCTAAACAAAGCAAGTTGTACTTTGCTACTGCAATCAATCCAACGGGCGGATATGGTGCTGCTGATGATGTGGTTATTGATGCTGGTGGTTTGATGGTAAGTAGATGCACCTCGAGAAGCGACTCTCAGACCTATTAATCGTTGCACCAGGGGCATGCTTTGTCATAATGTACCTCTCTGCGTATGTCAAGTAATTCTCCCACTACTTGTTGATCTCCATTCACATCACTCATCATCCAGGTGCTTATGAGCCTGTCCACTCGTAACATGGATAATACCAGTAAACTACGCAAGGTCGCTGCGATGCAGAGCCTACAACCCCATCTCGCAGCTTGACGAAAGTATGTTTGAGTGTGAGCAAGCTCCATGATTAGAAGTTAATCAGAGTACGTTGCTCCCATCAGATAAAAGGGTTCAGCTAGCTCACCTGATTGTGTGTTGGTAAGTAAATCCTCCTCAAGAAGCGACTCTCAGACCTATTTCTCGTTCGGCATTCTTCGTCATAATGCACCTCTCTGCGTACCTCTAATATCTCTCCCACTACTTGTTAATCTCCATTGACATCACTCATCTGCCAGCATGAGCCTGTCCACTCGTAACGTGGATGATACCAGCAAACTACACAGGCAAGGTCGCTGCGTTGCAGCACCTACATCACCATTTTGCAGCTTGATGAAAGTATGATTTGGTGTGAGCGAGCTCCATGTTCAGAAGTTAACCAGGGTACGTTGCTCCCATAAAATGCCTGCAGGCAGCTCAGAACACAACAGACTCCTTGGGGACCACGCACACAGTTGGTGGGCGAGGAGCAGGCTCAACAGACTCGGCCTTCTTCTGTCTCCTAGCGTGGACACAAGCTCCTTGCCATAAATTTGTTCTATGCCTGGCCGGCTGGCCCACACCCGATCACACTTTCTTCAAGCTGCGAGATGGGATTGTAGGCTCTTCATCGCAGCGACCTTGTGTAATTTACTGGTATCATCCATGTTCCGAGTGGACAGGCTCACGAGCACCTGTCAGATCAGTGACATCAATGGAGATCAACAAGTAGTGGGAGAATTATTGGACGTACGCAGAGAGGTGTATTATGACGAAGAATGCCCTGGTGCAACGATTAATAGGGCTGAGAGTCACTTCTCGAGGTGCATTTACTTACCACTAAACCACCAGCATCAATAACCACATCATCAGCAACACGGTATCTGCCCGTTGGATTGATTGCAGTAGCGAAGTACAACTTGCTTTGTTTGGCGTTGGAAAAGAATACCACGGATGGCACACCGACATCGCTGTCTGTCATTAATCAAGCCACCAGCATACCTGATACGTTTTGGGTGGAAGTGTAACGACCAGTGCAGGCTCGGGTTGAATAGAGAATGCGGTTGTTGAAAATGACAGGAAACGAGGTGCTGTGTTGATGGAGGACAGGGTGCTGTGTTGATGAGGGGACATGCTGTGTTGATGAGGGGACATGCTGTGTTGATGAGGGGACATGCTGTGTTGAAAGGGGACAAGGGGAAATTCGTGCTGTCGTTAGTAAGTATATGGATGTGGTCGATTGGGATATATTGTGTCCCAGCATTACACTGTCACGGCTGACGGGCCTCAGACTAAATATGTTACTTAAGTTTACAACAAATAGAATATATACCCAAGTGATTGAAGAATGAAATAAGTGTGGGTAACGTACCAGATCTTAACAATTGAAAGCCTGTCATCATATAGGCTGGGTCCGGGGTCACATTGATAGGACAATGGTATTGCTCTATGAACTAGCGAACACAACGACAGTATGCTTATGTAACTAACTAAGGGTCCGTGTTGTAAGAATTCCTGAAAATGCTGTGATTATTTTAATTGGGTAAGTTTAGCGGGAAGACCAGGGCGTTTGAAAGACTTTTGTACATTTCTGTTCATGATTTGTCAGTACACAACTGTTTCGTAAGGCCCCTATTCTGAAGAATTCTTCTACGGAGATAAAAGATGTCATCCCCTGATCAGTAACTTGTTTTTTTACAAGGAATCTTGATGGACCTCGCTAAGGTACCCAACATGATTTTACGATCGGAAATTCCAAGTAGTATAGGTGTTGATACATTGCACAATTCACATAAGAGCAACCTACTCAAAAACCAAACAATGAAGGGCAAAGATGGTGGGAAGTTGTACAGACGGTTCATCAGGTGGAGGAAAGCCTATCAATCTAGAATGCTTTCTTCTCAAGAAATAATCTATCAATTCCAATATAGACATCCCAGTGAAAATCTGCTCTGGAGAGATCTCGGGTGTGCCGAGAACGAAAGAACCACACAGGAGTGTTGTGTTGCCATGCAAGCCTCATCCTCTCATAGCCCATCAGAAATAAGCATACCCCTGTGCCAACCTGTCAAATCTCCCAAAGGAGCTTGTGGCGAGGCGACGACATCCACGAGCTTGTGCTCTCAGTATGGGGCACTTTGACTCATCATTTGGATTACTTAGACTGGGCGAGGGGGAATAACAGGAACCTGCAAATAACAGGGGAGAATAGTAGTATATTAGATTAGTGCAAAATATATACCTTGCCGTGAAGACAATAAATGAGTAGAGAAATCAACTTCAGACTAAACTAGAAGAGAAAGAGGAGACGAGGGCAAAGAGGGCAGTGCAGGCAGCAGGGGAAGTGCAACCCAAGTGTGGCAGGGAGGACAATGGCTTGGTGACAGTAAATAAAACAAGTAGACAAATCAATTTCAGACTGAACCAGAAGAGAAGGCTGGGATGAGGGCAGAGAGGCAGCAGGGGAAGTGTGACCCAAGTGTGGCAGGGAGGACAATGGCTTGGCGGCAGTAAATAAAACGAGTTGCCAAATCAACTTCAGACTGAACAGGAAGAGAAAGCTGGAACGAGGGCAGAGGGGCAGCAGGAGAAGTGCAACCCGAGTGTGGCAGGAAGGAAAATGCCTTGGTGGCAGCAGATAAACGAGTGGACAAATCAACTTCAGGCTGAACCGGAAAAGAAAGCTAGGACGAGGGCAGAGAGGCAGCAGGAGAAGTGCGACCCCGAGTGTGGCAGGGATGATAATGGCTTGGCGGCAGTAAAGAACCCTTGAAGGGGGCGGGTTGAAAGCGCGAGAAGAGAGTGGTGGAACCAGGCTGGGCTTTATACGCAGGAGGTTGAGTCGCCGTACTAATATTCGCGCTCCGACCACAGACAAAAGAAACCCGCCGGTGAAATAATTAACTGACTTACAACACAAATTAGGAGGGAATGCAGGGTTTTGAACTCAAGTCGGAGTAGAAACGCACGTGGTTTACGCTGAAACCCAAGAACCCCATCCCTATTCCCACGCGTCTCATCACGCCAACACGACATACCACACAGTTCCCTCTTCAAGTCCATATACATATAATTGTTCTACTGAGGGGTTGCTTTGTTACCTTATACACCCACATGCCAATATAACCCAAAACGTACAAAAGATGAATGCTTCCAGGCAACCGGTCCTAACACGGTCATTGTGATGTTCGCCGGGCGGCCCGCACCCCTTGCTAATCTCTAACGCAATTTCGATTTAATAAAGAGTAGCGAATGCAGTCCACCCTGTGTTCCCCACACAATATATCTCTACATAGATTCCCTTCAATCCAATGCGGTTACCCATCAAACGGAACAAAGTGCCAGCCGATGTGACAAAAAGAATTTGAAAAGCGAATTAGATACACGACCTGCGACAACAACCACTAATAGATACAAACTTTTGGCTGTCACTGGGCTTCCTCTACGCGCCACACCTTCACAACACCTGACCTGTCACCGCTGACGATACCGCCGTGGAAAGGGGGAATCGATACAAGCAAGGGCTGTTATACAGTCTTGGTGAGCCTTCAGCAGATGCTGCTGGTGGGTGATGATGAGATTCGTCCTTGAGGCTGTCCGCTGATTCTGGCTGCCACCAGGGGTGGTCTCGACATGAGTAATAGTCTAATAGTCTCGGAACCGATGCTTTCATTAGTTGTGCTAAGAAGAAGTGGAGCGCCACCGTTAATACATACGGCAAATAAACCAGACGGTTCCCCGTAGACTCACCTGAACGATGCCTTATCGCCATCAATATCAAATCCAATCAATTCAGTAGACCTGAAAGGCTGTTGGTATCAGCCTCACTCAGTCAGCAACAGACAGGACAAAGTTCTCTTTGTTGATCATAAGGGGAGAACATGATAGCTATCTGGTGGGGGGGTGGAATAACTAACTACCCTCGGAAAGGACAATTGTCAATCTAATATACCTGCAGTCAACAGTGGAGCGGTGTTAATTGGGGTTTTAGGAACAAGAAATAGGAAGAACAAAAGGGTCAAGGCGGAGAGGTGAGACCGTAGATTTCAATTGAGTCGGAGGAACAATGTGATGGCGATTGGGAGATAATGATGGCACGATCGGCAATGAGGTCCATGTGGTAATGCGGTCAGGATTACAAGACCGTTCCATACCACCCAAATCCCACAGCCGCAGTTTTCTATCTTCCGAGTCTGTCACGATGAAACCGCCTCCCCTTGTTTTAATACATTTCCCCCACCTTCCCCAATGTGTTCAATACCCGCATCAGATCGGGTGGAACCTGCAAGACCTGAAAAATCCACACCCCCAACCATTGCCCATATATCAGGCTGTGTCCATGTAGTCAGTGCACCAAATATGCAGGTGGGGTCTCGTACGCGATGAGGAACCATCAATAGTGCTGGACACCACGGAATCGGAGAGGCTTGCAGGTCTATTTTCAGGAAGCTTGGGCGGCGGCGGCATGATACTGCTGGGGCGCACAGATTACACAGAGATAGCACGTTCGCGCTCGCCGTGGATAGTGAGAGAAGACAAGAGTAAATTTATGACGGCTGGTCTACATCCCAAATCATCAAAGTGGTTTATTTCTTTATTGTTCACAGATTATATTCTTCCCTTGCTTTGCCCAAAAGTCTATTGTTTCCTTTGTTCCCTTTTGTTTGCCCTTACTGAGGTGTTCTAACATTCTTGGCGCGACCGGAAGACATTATGATGTTATACTAATAGGTATAAGGTATGCAATGGTTCAAAACACGAACTGCCAAGACCAACTTGAAAGATATGGTGCCTTGTCTCACCTTAGTCAGCACCCTCTGATCCCGAAGCTCTCGTTCGCGACTCGTTGGGGCGTCACGGCTTTCCAAAGAGACTATCATGGCTCATCAATCTCAGCCTACCAAGTCCCTTAAACGTACACATACTGAACGTGGATCAACCTCGTCAGGTCGCTTTCCTGCCAAAGCTCAGGAAGAAGATGAGGAGATGCAGGAAGCTGTCATGCCACATCCTACAGCCGCCGCCTCCAAAGTCCTTCTTAACGCCCTTCTCCTTATCGAACACGATAAACTTCGTTACCGCTTTTTCACGACCATGCCAGAGACTCTCCTCATTTATATACTTCAGGATATCTTCCCCCACCTTGCCCAGGAAGGCCGTCTTGAAGAGATATTAATATACAGAGTGCGTTTGCGCCTTTCCTGCAGCTTAAGCTTGATTCATCTCGATAAAGGCCACCACAAATGTCAATATGGTTCCCCAGCCTGGTCTCTCCGAGTTCGTTGAGTCTCTCAACCTCCAAACCGATTTCAAAGTGGTTCTTGGCTGGGAGCCTGCCTTCGAGTGTCCCGCAGAAATCGATCGATCAAAGTTGCACTACGTTTTTCAGTGTGAGACCATTCATTCACTTTGACATATTGTTATACTAAAACATCCTTCAGGTCCGACTTACGAGCCCGCTTCCCATATTGATCGAGGGATCGCCCTGCAACTGATGCCAGAAGTGGCGCCCTCCCAAGGTGGCCACCCTAGTCTGTTTCGCGAGCGGCAGAAAGATGATAACCAGGCCATAAACTGCGGGCGTCCAGCCGAACGCCAGGCCACCATCCCACCCGTTCTCTATGACGAGATCCTCGCCAAGTTCCAGGACGACTGCGTCTCTGGCAAACCCACATTTGAAGACAAGCGTTGTTCCGAAGAAATGGCAGCGAGACTATCAGCATTCTTCAATAGTGAAGCTGCGCGCATGGATGTGTTCCGAGAGATTCTTGATAAACACGGCATAGTCAAGCTTGACAAGTTCGGCATCGATAGTTACACACCAGATGGCAGGTATGTGCTTGCTCTTAAAAACGGACATGATGGGAAGGTGCATGTGGTCTTAGTAGAAGGGAAATCAGAGCTTTCAGCGACGGGTGCTGAACCATATCTCCAAGGAGCGCTCTACCACCTTGAAGGGATCCGCAAATTGTATGAGCAAGGCGCTGGCAAGAACTGCCATTTACCATGTCTGATGCTTTTGCACTGTGGTAAGGGCCTCTGCCGTCTTATGTATGCCTCCTAACCCACCTCTTCTGTAGGTCCTTTTGTTACTGCAGCAGGTGCCGTGGCGACGCCGATGCCAAATGTCCAGATCCTCTCCCCATTCCTTCCGCTTCACTTCCACAAGAGCGACAACATCCAGCGGCTCAATCTCTATCGTTTTATCTTTGCTGTGAGACGTGCTACCACTGCCTTGAATGCCTTCTACTTGGACCCCGCCCGCGCCCACGACCGACCAGGCTTCTTTCCGTACCCAGTTTCATTCGAGAGCGAGGAAGGCAAACACAAGTACACATACATCAAGGCCATTTCCCCTGACCGATTGGTTTTTCGAGCAACAACGGTGGATAACAAGACAAAAATCTGCATCAAATTCCTACAGCTACTTTGATTCTGCGGTTCAAGTTCAGAAATATGCAGCTGGCGAAGGTTTCGCTCCTGCGATCCTTGCAGTCAACTTTCTCTCGGCGGGGTGGACAATGGTTGTGATGGAAGACCTTGTCGACCACTACATGCCGTTCCAGCTTTCGGACAGGACGGACCAGGGGGTGCGCGAGGCGCTCCAAGCTGCTCTGAAAAGTCTAGATTCAAAAGATTATGTGCATGGCGACCTGAGGAAGGAGAACATCCTTGTACGCGGCAAATCGGCTATGGATCTGGATAACGGTGGTCTAACGTCACGCATCAAGTTTGTGGATTTCGAGTGGTCTGGGCCGGAAGGTGTTGTGGAGTATCCTCTGCAACTGAACACGAGGCAGATACAGAGGCCAGTGGATGCTGTGTCGGCGGGACCTATACGGAAATCACACGACAGGGAAATGGTGGAATATCTATTTCATGGAGACTAGGCCCAGCTGCCATCTGGTTACCCAATCATTCTCTGCGTCCTTGCTTTGCCCCCTGATGGCGATGTCCTAGCTATATAATTTCTCCGATCGCCTCTGAGCTATTCTTACAGCGGATGATGGCGCTTTATGTGGCCAGTCACTATAAAAACCATCTTTAGCTCATGTCTGACGCGCCAGCTCACCATCTCTTGTTCTCTTACCGCCTGTGAAAGACGATGAGAGTACATTGCCTGAGCTTCTTGCTGTGTAAACCTAGTACCTATGTCATTTAGAAGTTACATTTTGTTATTTTAGACTTTTATTTAAGCATTAATATTACTCAAGGAAGGGCTAAACCTAAGGATGTGCCAATTAAAGTGGTGCACAAGGTATATTTCACCATGAAACTGTACACTAGATGTAACAGTTCTCATGTTTTGATAGTCTAATGTCAAATATTATTTTATTTTGATAGTTTCCAATACAAAATTCATGAAGTATCTACTTAATTTGAAGAAAGAAGCATGTGGTGGCACTTGTGCAGCAGTGCAACAACACCCTGTTCCTATAGCTTATGATAGACATACCTGTCATGCAGGAATACTAATCACCAAGAATGACTGAGTCAGTCATGAACATGCTCAAAGAACTCTGAAGCAATTAGGAACCATCGGATTCTAACACAAGAAACAGCACAACTGAGGAAAGGGTTATCACAGTGTCCACATCCTAGACTCTTAAATAAATAGCATACCCCTTGCTTCTTGTTTATTCCATCAACCATGAGGGAGATACCTCTCAAGTTTCTCCGCAGTGCCATACTGCCATATATAGAGACCTGCCCCTGAGGCACATGTTAATTTCATAAAAGTGGACATTCTTTGCTGCATTCTCGGCTGGTCCCTCGGGCAGCCTCCAGTGATCCCCGACTGGGCCGATGACTTGGAATCCTTCTTCTATATACTCATCTGGATTGCCTCGAGATATACCATGCACAGTGTTTTTAAGAATGCCTCATTGGCATGCTCCATACCATTATCTGGATCCTAAAGGAGCCATGAAAGGAGGAGATAGGAAGGTAGAAGTGCAGGCCTCTGACCCCTTTCAAGTTTCTCGTTTATTCAATATCCCGTTGAAGGAGTTAATTGAAACATTGGTGATAATGTTTGTGGTATGATACAAAAAAGCACCAAATGCAATGAGTAACTCCAGTGACACACTGCGAATGGGATCGTGTTAAAGAAATCACCACTGGAAGAGGCATCTGCTATCATCTGGGATCCCACCAGACCCTAATAGACATTCATTACTTTATCATTTTCTTTGTTGCTACTTTCCCATATGTTGTTACATGGCCTCCATACACTAATGTATGCTCCATTGAGCTGCCATGCCCCTCTTTTGAGACTAGTGTTAAAACCCTAAACCCTAAGCACTTACTTTGGTAATGGACAGGACAAAAGGGTGTACAGCATTGTTTGGAGGAGGTGATCATCCTCTGCTAATAGTGCAGTCAATGAATGATTGACTTCTTGATGTATATGGGTGTAGATTGACAGATTTAGAAAACATTCCGATGGCTTGTATATAAATTTTAAATGGTGCACGAGCCCGGTAACAGGAAATCGCGACGGGAATGATTAAATGCAAGTGTTCTTGTAAATTGGAACCAGAGGTGGCAAGGCCGTTACAGCAGCGGCTTGAATAATAGCAAGGGAGTCGGTTTTCTTGCTCGGAACAATAACTAGCAGTTTTTGGATGAAGCGTGTGGCGTAGGAACCAAAAATCTGCGGAAAGCACACTTGAAAGAACTCCAGGAGCACGAGCGCTAGGCGTTGAGTGGTGGTCTCCAAGAAGCCATGAAAGAGTTCTACGGCTTGTTTGGTCGAGCAACGAATATGGTCGTGAACCAAGAAGTTAAGGCGACCTGAATAATATCCCTGTATATTGGGTGTGACACCACGAATAACGTTGCAAAATATCGGTACAATCTCGTCGGAAAAAAAGCCCTGCGAGGTTTTAACAAAAGCCTTGCCACTTTTAACAAGAAAGCTCTACGAAAATGGAGAATAAAATTCCTTTGGGACCGCCGAAGAAAACTTGACGCCATGGGTCTTTGCAACCGAAATGAACGCAACAACTAATACTAGATGGTGGTTGTTGAACGACTGTTGCTGGAGAATGTCCAATAACAGCCAGGTTACCTTCTTCTGCTACTGATCTTCAGGTACCACAATAGGTTTGGTGTCCAAATGCTCGCTAACTGAAAAGCTCACTTTGAATATTTATATTAATATAGCATTTTCATTTTCATTTTTAATTCCAACCAAGTTACATGGCAATCGTCGACAAGCAGAGGAAGCTGCTAATTGCGATTGGAATGGATGTGGGCCACCACAAAGTTGCGGGCGGTTTGCACATTCTTCGAAAAGTGTGTTTCATCTCCCTTTTTGGAGCTGATCACTTTCGATTGCAGCACAGCGTCAATCGGAGTTCGAACACAAGGGTTAATTGTTATTCTCACTTACACCTTTCATCCCATCGTCACTGCCAGGTATGTTCCTTTTTTACTGGACCTGATACCTGTTGATGGAAAATGAGATATGACTTGGTCGGACAGCGTCGCTGAACAATTCAGCCTCGTCAATCTCTATACCACGGATGAGAGCGACTTCTATGGACCCTACAACACTCTCTTGTTTGAGCTCTTCCGTGTTAATGAGCACTACCAGGTGTCCCCTCAATTCAAGCGCATCACAGGATCTATGGACTTCACCGTCCTCTACGTCGTCAGTCGACGAAAGGTCCCAGTCTTCTTCGTTGATATCAAGACGTACATCGCTCTCGATAAACTCTCCTCGCGAATGGAGGCTGATGACCAGATGCGCAAAAGGTTCGTTGAATTTGTGTCGGGTAACATCCCGATCCCCAAGCTGGTTGGGTTAAGCGCTATGGGTACACGTTTCTCTGTCTACCAACTGACGACGACGAAGAATAACGAACTCCTGCCTGTCCGCATCATGCCTGATGCCCGATTTGTTACCGACACCGCACCCAGGGCGTGGTGGAATCACGATATTTTGGATGCAGCTGGGGAAGCAAAGCTGAGAGAAATCGTAGCTGAGGTCAAGGCAATGTCGGTAGGTCTCAATCCGTGAAAGTACACTGTAGACGCTTGTAGCTTTTGTTTTATCTTGCCTGCACCAATCGGGGAACAAGGTTTGAGTCCTGTTCTGAAAAATGAAGATTTTGTTTTGAGTAATTCTGTCACTACACTCGACTCGGAGGACTGAACGTCGCTCACCAGAAGAGCCATCAATCGCACCCCAGTATTGGCTGTGTTATTTTGAGGAAATCTACCTCTCCGAACTCCCTCGACTGAGTCCACAGTGGAAGGAAGCCTCACTTCTGAGCTCAGCCGTGGTCCAACAGGTTCCTTGTCCTTCCCTTTCCCTTCAACGGTCGGCCATAGCATACGTCGGCCAATATCTGATTCTACAGCCTTCTCTTTCCTTTTGGCTTTCCAGCTTAGTGTAGATAATGAAGTGGGGTTTAGAGTTGCGACTACTTCTCTCACGGATACGCTGCGCGAAAAAATGTGATGATTCTGGGAGGGACACTGAGGAAGGTCCAGCTGCGGGAGAATGGGAATCTCGATGGGTTGCAAGTGAGGGTCGGTAAGGTTGGTCGGTACAAAGGGGAGACCGTTGAATTGACAGTGATCAGCTTTGTCGCCTATCGTCAACACATTCTTCTGTTTTCTTCATCGTCCTAATCCGTGTGGCGTTGACGCGCTTGTTCCAGTGGGAGTTCAACATGCGCTGCCTGTGGGCTCTTCTCACACAATGTCGATCGTTTCATTTTAGTTTCAAGCAGACAAATGTTACCATCGCCAATAAAGTTGATGCATTGCTCAGTCAATTCAGGAATACGAAGCCTCCGTGTCTCCATGGATAGACTATCGTCATGTTCTGATATGCAGCCAATCAGATACATCAAAAAGCAATTAAATAAACTCACCGAAGATTCTTGTATTCTGATAGTTCAAGTTGAAGATAAGATAGCTTTTGTCCAATTGATGGTACTACAACTCGCTAGTTTATCTGAATCACTGATACAAATTGTAGAATAAAACGGTGTGGCGGACACGATGGCATAGCATGTCTGGATGTATCGAGAGGGATGGTGGTGGCAAAATTACGTCCCTCATTACCATGCAATTAGTGGGATAAGCCCGAGATGCAGAGGTATGACTGGGAATGTCTCTGTGTCGCCTATTTCTGCTGCGGACCGGAAAACCAGTGACACTCAGCAGACTGTGATACAGGTAATAATCTGATTCAAGCATGATGAAAGGGGTCGGTCACACGGCTTTATATATCGATGCCGGAAGTAATAACTGAACACCTAATGTTTTGAATTGAATAGGCACCAGCCATCCCGAAAAAGAGATTCAGCTGAGTACCAGCCATCAATATGAACGAACCAGAAACAAGAGAAGAGTGACCGAATGAAATGGAGTCGCAACGGTTGAATACAACACTCCATACCCCAGACATGTTTCCAATAAAACATCCCTAAAGTTTATTATAACAAGGTATTACACGTTCCAGCGAAGGGGGAATTGTACGATGCGCAACCGGTTCAATGTACATTTTTATAAAATGTCGGGCAGCACATACGCCTAGTGATGATTGGGAGAAGGATAGGTCGTGATGCAGTGACGGTATGCTTCTGCAGTTGACTTCACGCAACCATAATTTCTGATTAAGCAACTGTATCTGATAAAATGAGATAGGAAGAATCTGAGGGGAGGTTGAACCAACAAGATTTGAGGGTTAAGGATTCTCTATCTGGGCGACTAGCACAGCGCCCCACTAAAACCATTCGGAAGGAGTGCGTTAAGGTTAGCTGCTCAAGACATGAAATATTCGATACCTTGACATCTTCACGAATGATGCTGCTTACCAATTTTCACTGTGTGTATCTGATGTGTATTAAAAAAGCGAGGCTACACTAGGTCAGGTGTTATGCCTGCTCCGAATTAGATAGCGCACCTAATATGGGAGTTCCAACAACACCTTCGACAGAATCACAAGGTCAATCCCAACCGCAATCATCACAAGGTCTTCAAGGCCAATCACAGTCTCAGCCCCAAGTTGAAGCACCGGTTCAACCTCAATCGCAACCGCAAGTGCAGTCACAACCTCAAAACTCAAGCTCAGCCTTCACCTCAATCACAACCACAAGCCAAATATAAACCTCAGACTCCAACAACACAGGCAACACCCCAGCCCGAGGTCCATGCATATCCCGTTCATCCCACACCGCCGTCCCTACCCTACCCAACCCACCGCCACCGCTGAAATTCCACAATACTGTGCGCCACAACCACCCCGTACCATGATGCCGCCACCCCAGTATACCCCTGGTTCAAATACAGCCGCAGGTCCACATCAGTAACATGGTATTGGCACCTGGATGGTCTTGGACGCTCCATGAGCGCTGGAGGCGTGGGAGGAGGTCGCCCATTCTGGCAGCGTCGTGGAGTGTCTGGGATTACGTCGGAATACCTTGGATGTCTTGGATTACACCGGATGACGCTGGATCATACTGCCTCCTGTGTCATCCACATCCTCCCGTGTCATCCACATCCTCCCGTGTCATCCACATCCTCCCATGTCATCCACATCCTCCCGTGTCATCCACATCTCCCGTGTCATCCACATCCTCCCGTGTCATCCACATCCTCCCATGTCATCCACAGGCTTCCAGCATCATCCACATGTCTTGTATATTGCTAATATATTAATAAATTTTTCTTTTAATTGCCTGCCCTGCCATCCCAGTCAAATGGTCTTGAAAACTAATATTATTTAACTTTTTAAAAAAGGTTGATTTTAAGTAATTCTAAATGCTGCCGGCAGTTGTGAAGGTATGCATATATCATGATCAGGCTGTTAAATATTAGACATATTATAGTACATTATTATCTAGTATTGTTTCCTTTCTTTAATTCCTTATACTTTTCGAGCATACCTTTATTTCTTAGTTTGAAGCTTTGTGTATACCTGTGGGTGCACTTGGCACCAGAAGACAAGACACTTTTTACCCAGCAGACACCACCTCGTAATGACCCAGACATCGAATAGTGAGAGGTGTCAAGGGTAACATCTCAGCTACCTAAAAAGGTAGTGTTTTCTTGCATGCTAATAGTCTTTGGACTCGAACCGCGAAGGTCGAGTCCCACTCTCAAGTCTTTGCGCTTGTCGACACTGTAGTCGACTTGCACTGCTATCTCTCTACCCTAGATATTCAGTCTTTCGCTGATTATCTCTCTCACTTCTAGCTACGAGTTGTACCGTAAAGGTCAACTCTTCTATTCTCTTGTTCTAGTCGTCACAAGCAACTGTACAGTTGCTCTTGTGACGTGTAGTGTGTCTCTCTACTAGTACTATCAGTCTAGTAATCTACTGTATTGTACTGAATGGTCAATACTTACTAATAGTAGTTGAATAAACACTATTTTTCGTATATCGAGCAGTCAGAATCTATCGACTCTTCACAGCAGTAATGAACTATCACTAGTACAATTTCACTGATTTGAAACCTAGACATGGACATACTAAGCATCCAAGTCATCGGCTGGAATTATGCTGTCATTGTCACTGTCATTGCCAGAGTCCATGTCACTGGTGGATGACTCCCAATGCTCTGAATCAGATTGGTTGCCATTATCCTGTGTGGCTGCCTGGTACAATAAACGCTTACTATGAGTGACAGGAATTGGAAGGGGTGACATGGAAGGGGAAATGGCACTGTCAGGAGTGATATCATCTCCAATGGTGAAATGATCATCGTCAGATCCAGCATGCTGTATTGTGATACCCAACATAGCCCTGATAAATTTGTTAGAAAATAATGAATGAATCATTTGACGATTTATGGCATACATTCCCTGTTGATACAAACTTGTTTGAAGGGCACCAAAATATGTTGGTCTGCCTGTCTGAACAATGTCAAGGTGTTCAAGGATCTTGTGGTATTTGGTGCAATAGCCATTTTTGTCTTCCAGTGATATGTTTTTCAGTTCACCTGTCTCCCTCCACTGTGTGACAGCATTATGGATCTAAAACAAATGTTAGTTCATAGCTGAGTACAATAAATGAATTAGAACATACCACAATAGTTGTGAGGGCAATAACCTGAGCCAGAACAGGTTTAAGTGCTGATTCCTCAAGATGTGTGATGCTTTGATGATGTGTGAAGGCACACATCTTCACAACATTTGTAATGGACATGTGTGTTAAGTTCCCGAACAGAGCTCCACGGATAGTCCCGCGGAGGTTTCCGGTAACTATTCCGAACACACACTTGCTTCCGGGAAATAGTCCCACGGAGTCCCCAGGCAATAGGTCCTGGGAAAGTTCCGGGGATTATTAGTACAAGGAACAGTGATATCAGAATAATTACCAGAAAGTCTGGTGATACGACTGAGATGGACTTGGCTTCAGCTTATAGGCTGCGCCCTCGTACACTCATTCGGGTGTCCATATTTCGAGCTGACAGAATGCATACAGGAAGGTATAGATTCCGGAGTTCCCGTGGGAGTTCCGGGAATCGAGTGTGCAGACAGACAAGAGGACTAGAGACTGTTCAAGGATCAAACTTGTTCGGGGGAAAACTAGTTCGAGATTGAAACTGGATTCTAAGTACATGAATATAGCGGACTTATATAGACTGTGAAATGTAATAATACCAAATCCGGTATTAATGAGAGGCAGAACTATTAAACATAAAATGAAACAAGTAAATACTAAACTGGGAATAGGGACGGAACGGAACGGGAGTGGAGAACGAATCATGACAGATCATTTAACCATAACTGGAGCGGGGCTCAGTTAGAGGGGTTCCAGGAGTCCGGTCGGAGTCCGGTCGGAGTCCGGTGACTGGTACATATGACACAGAGTGTCGGGTGTACATAGAGTGGAGTCCGGAGTCCGGGGAGTCCGAGGACTGGTGTATGAGACATAGAGGGTTAGGTGCAGACAGGTGGGGTGCGTACAGAGAGTCAGGCATAAACGAGTTGATGTACAGGGTCCCGTGGGAACTCCAGTTGTTACTATACAATATAGAGGGTCGGGAGCATGTAGGATGGGGTCCGGGGGCCCGGAGGCCGGCGGGTTTTCCGGTTCCTGACAATGTGTTCAAATGGGCACTCTTGACGATATTCCTAGAAACAAAAAGAAAGAAAAGAAATTAATTAGAAAAAATTGGCTATGCACTGTAGGGTGCATACATGTCATTTTTAGTATTTTTCTCAAATTTCTAATAAATAAAGGGTTTGGGAGGTTCTTCTGTCTGGGTGATTGGTATTGGAGACATAAAATTATGAATAGGTCATGGTACACATATACTGCTGCAAAATGTCCTATACATCCCAGACACTACAGTGTGACTAATATCCATTCATTGTCTGGCAAAAGATTCAAACATCATAGCACACTTTGACGATGCCTCATGTTGGCTTACCTCAAAATCATCTGGAGCTACTATAGCCCAAGGTACTCTACTTCCCATAAACACCTATACTCCCTCAATCTCTATTTGGCCCAAACTGAACACATTATCACTGCTCATCATGCACCCACCATCAAATATTGGCACTGCTGACTTGGTCATGTGAATTACCAAGCTATTCGTGACATGCTTAACATGGGACTCATCCAAGGTGCAACTCTCCCCAACACCTCCATCACTCCCACTAAATGTGATGCCTGTATTCTTGGTAAACAGACAAAAACCCCTGTCCCAAAAATGTGTGAAACAGGGGAAGGGCACAGAGTGACGAGAAAATTGGAGAAAGTGTCAATAGATTTATCTGGCCCTAATTCAGTCACTTCATGTACTGGAAATAACTATGTCATGAATATTTTAAGTGATTATTTGAGTTACTCCTGGACCATTTTTCTCAAACTTAAAAGTGATGCATCCTCCTATCTTCAATCATGGGAATGTGCACACAAAGTCAAAACAGGGTTAAAGGTTGGAACTTATAGGACTGACAATGGTGAACTCAAAAGCCATGAAATGGCTTATTGGTTGGCCTCTAGGGAGACCAATCACCAATTCACAGCTAGCTCCATACACATCCGCACACATTGGACATGTCAAATGGTTGCATCACACTTTAATGGCCAAAGCCAGAACAATGCAAATATATGCAGGACTGCCTACTTATTGATGGGATGAATTTTATCTTACTGCCACTCATTTACACATTAAAATGACTTGCCTTATCCATCCAAGCCTCGAGTTTTAAACCATTCTTTTGAAATGTATCAAACCATTGAGCTACAAAGGTTCTAGAACCAGTGACGAGCAATAGGTTTGTTATGAGATCTTGATGGTTTCCGAAAGGTGCAGGTGTTATACAAAGTTCACGGAACTTCCCTTCTGGAATAAAATAAGAAATAGTAGAGTTGGAAAGGATTGGGGTGTAATTATCTGCTGCAATACAAGTCAATTTAACATTCGAGAGATGATACTCCCAAAGATAATAAGCTAGAGACTCTTGAATGCAATAAACTTTGACTCCATTGTATTCAATAGGAATCCAATCGTATTCATTAAGTCAATAATGCAGTGGTTTTTGAGTTGGATAAAGTGTATGAGAAACTAGAATGTCATTTTGAGAAGGTTTCCCCTTCGATGATTTTAATAGAGTAGTCCAATTCAGTGACTGGGGAGAGTTCCATATGAAATTTTTAACTTTTTTGATGTGGAAACATTTTCTTTTACTTGAATATATAAGAATGAAAGAAATAACGGCACATATAGGGTGCATATATTGATGTTTTGGTTATTTAGAGGCCGAGTCAGCCAGTGAGACCTCCATGAGTTTCAGATGGCTGCTGCGCACTCTTTCTTTTGTTTTCACAGTCATGAAGAATTGCAGGAGCATTCTTCAAATCCTTTTTAGTAAGCCATTCATCAAAGTTTGAAGAATATCCTTTGAATCGAACTTTGTAGATTTGATTTCTCTTTCCACTTCACAATCGTGACCATTTCTGTCCTACTATAGCTTCAACTTCATATTCTGGTAGTTCTTCAAAATCTTCCTGGTTAAACTCTTTCCTAGGTCACACTCCAAACTTTTCAGGTGACTCAGAATACCTTTCCAAATGCGCAATATTTAAGACAGGGTGAGTCCCATATGATGCAGGCATTCGGAGCCTATATGCTACTGGACTAATCTTCTCGAGTATTTCAAAAGGTCCTTCATATCACATTAATAGCTTTTGGCCCTTTCCCTTAATGTTCTTCAATAAAGATAAGGAGTGGGGATTCAAGACGACTAAATCGCCTTCCTGGAATTCCACAGTGAGTTGTCCTTGGTTATAATACTTCTTTTGGAATATTTGTCCTAATAATAGAGCATCCTTGGCTTGATCTCTATTGGCTCGGAATTGCTCCACCATGAGATACAGTAAGCTTGATTGCTCCACCCAGTTAGATCAGATTCAGCAGATTGAGTTACCACATCTGGTCTATTCACAGGTTCTTTTCCAGGAGATAGATAACTAGTTTTTGTATTTGGATTAAATCCAAATAATAGAAATGCAGGAGTAAACCCTGAGATACTGTGAATGTGTTAAGAGCAGAAACTGACAGATGTTGGCTGGCTGACAGGGACCGAACGGAAGGACTTGGCTTCAGCTTATGTGCTGTGCCCTCGCAAGTTACCATCAGGTGTCCTTAAATTTTGGGTGGGTGAAAACTAGTCCTGTCAAGTAAACCTCTCGGTAAACTACCGATCGGAAACCGAAGGATAAGTTGAGGGTTGGGTTGAGGGGTTGGAGACCAAGAGTCGGAGGCTGAGAGAGTCAGAGACTGAGAGAGTTGGAGACTGAGAGTCAGAGACTGAGAGTCGGAGACTGAGACAGTCGGAGACTGAGAGTTGGAGACTGAGAGTGTCAGGGACTGAGAGTTGGAGACTGAGAGTCGGAGATTAGAGGTTGAAGTTGTAAATGTAGGTTGAATCGTAAATCAGATGGAGTCGGAATGTGGTGGTCGTGAATAGATAATGGAGTCGGAAATTAGAGGGTATCTAAGTCGATCTAAGTCGATATTCTGATTGTCTAATAACTACATTTACAGTGGGTTTATATATGAGTTATCGGCATCTAGAAACTACTAACTGTTAGGATACACACACAGGGCGGGTTTCCGGAGAAACCCGCGGAATATCCGGTAGGACTTGGCTTCAGCTTATAGGCTGCGCCCTCGCTAGATCGTGTTGTCCAATTTCAGACAGGCGGACGGGAATCCCGGGGAGTCCGGGCGGGGGTTCGTGGGTCGTGAGTCGTAGGTCGTGAGTCGAGAGTTGTGAATCGAGATAGTCGAGAGAGATAGATGCGCCGGAGCCCGTGGGCTCCGACTAGTGCGAGCAGTCTGATAAGAGTAGGGTTTAGAGAGGAAAATGTATTAGATTACTGGGGGGAATCTAAGCTGATTTTCTGACTGGATTGTATGTACAACATCTGCCAGTTTATATAGACCGTGGAATGCATGACATACCGAATCCAGTAATAATGAGACGAAACGAGCAAAACATAAAACGGGAATAGTAAACACCAAATTGGTGTTAGGAACGGGACGGAATGGAGCGGAGTCCGAATCGTGACAAAGCATAACCCATAACGGGAAACGGAGCGGGAGCGGAGTCCTAAATCGTGACAGGTCATTTGACTAAAACGGGAACGGGGCTCGATTAGAGCGGTGATGGGATTCTAAGTGGGTTCCGGTGACTGATGCGTGGGATGAAGACGGACATAGACAGAGACGGAGTCCGGGGGAAGTCCGGTGACTGATATGTGTCTTAATGAGGTCGAACATAACGAGTCTTGACGTAACGGAGTCCGGGCGGGAAATCCTATAAACAGACGATTGGTGCTTGTAGCGCGTGGGGGCGTACGAGTTAGTGCCCGGAGTCCGGCGGGATTTGTCCGGTCGTAACAGTATCCTCCCTTTATGCCGAAGTCCCAAAGAGGCTCTAGACCTAACTAAGGTTCTTGTCGGCTACGCGCATGTGTCAAAAGTCATGTCGGTTACACGTATGTGTCAAAGAGTCATGTGATCTGGAAGGTAAGGTTCAAACGTGACGAGCCTATATAAAAAATTGAAAAAATAGAAATTTCTTCTTCTTTATTACCCCCATCTTCGTCACCATGGGACCAAAACCAACACCACGCAAGCCAATGCCGACAGCAGGGCCCTCCACGGGCACTCCGTATCGGGCGCCGTGGATGGCGGCCCAATTGTTGGCGCGGTGAGAAGAGCAGCGCCAGCTTCGTGAAGCAGCAGAGAGAGAGGCGAGGGAGGCTGAGGAGGCCCTGGACAGAGAGTACCAGGAAGCATTGGCCGCGGAGGAAGAGGCCGCAAAGGAGAGGGAACGTGAGGCGGAGGAGGCTGCGCGAGTGGCCGCGGAGAACGCCCGGGTGGCTGTGGAGAAAGCCCGGTTGGCCGCGGAGAGGGCCGCCATTGTTGCGGGAAAGGTAAGTCCCAATATTCAACTTGTCGACTTTTACTGACTTGTGATTTTCAGCGCAAAGCGACAGAGGTGGAGTCGGAGTCCGAGGGGGAGCCAGAGAGCCCCCAAAAGGTAGGCCTCATGTCCATGGAATACCTGCGGAAACTGACCATCAACAGAAGGCAAGGAAGGCGGTGCCAGTCCGTCTTCCGACGCGGAACGAGCCATGGTGTTCCGGTTGCAACGACCGGAACACGGAATGCAACCAAAAGGCCGGCCGGGGGCCGGGATGTTATCAATGCGCGCACCTCAAGGCGAGGTGCTCGCTTGTGCACGAGCAGGCCACGGGATCCGGGGCATGAGACATAAGCAGGACGGACGGGTTGTCTGGGTTGGACGAGGTCCTTGGATGGATCGCCGAGGGCATCGAGGCCCAAAACGAGTTGCTCCGGAAGAGCAACAAGGTCCAAATTGTGGTGGCAAAGGAGCTGTCCGGACTCCGCGAGGAGTTTTGGAAGTTCCTGGCGGAGTATGGCGGCTATGTCTATAAGGAGCCGCAAGTTGGGAGTTCCGAGGATGCCGGATCGGATGAGGACGGGGTTGCCACGGAGGTTGCGGAGCTCCCAGAGGAGATAGCTGAGGAAGCAGGGAAAAAGAACAGTCCCATAAATGTAGACTGAAAAAGTAGTATAGAATAAAAAATAATTGAATCATAAAAGTAAAGCGTGAAAGAAAACATAAAAATAAAAGTCAAAGCCAAAGTCCGCGGAGAGTCCGCTTAAAGACTTGTCTTGACATGTCAGAACCTGTAAAAGCAAAGAGAGACATAGGGCGACAGGGAATAGTGAAAATGAGTCCAAACGTAACACGGGGTCTGCGGAGTGCGGTCAGAGAGACGATAATGGTCCAGGTTTGAGTGGGTAAGCTGTATGAAAGTCAGTAACGATTTCCGTGGCATTACCGAGTTCCGTGGCCAAAATCCATGAGGTTTCTTCATCGGTGCCCTCGTAACCCGCCCACTTGACCAAGTAAAGCAGTTTACAAGTGCGTCGATGCTTGTCAATTTTTGAATCTAAAATCTGCGAGATTTCAAACTCGGGTTCTCCGTCAATGACGACAGGAGGAGGCGGAGATTGTACGCGATCCGGGATAGTGTTAGCAGTACAAGGTTCTAGCATAGAGACATGAAATACCGGGTGTACCACGCGCATGCTATCCGGAAGCCGTAGAGTCCAAGAAACTGAACCTACTTGTGCGATAATTTCAAAGGGACCTAAATATTTTTCAGCAAGCTTCTTTGATGGACGGGTAGTCCGGAAGAATTGAGCTTTGACATAAACACGGTCGCCAATCTTGAAGTTTGGTGGCGGGATCTGGTGTTTGTCCGCTGAATGTTGGTATTGCTCTTGGGCGGACAGTATTGCAGTCCGGAGTTCCTCGTGGAGCTCGTGGAGGTCCGTGGTGAACTCTTGAGCACGAACAGAGGCGAGATTTCGTTCTGGATGTACTGTAATGTTTGGATTATATCCTTTATTTGCAAAGAACGGGGAAACGCCAGTAGTGGCCGAGGGTGCATTGTTGTAAGCAAACTCTGCAAGTGGTAACAAGGTTTTCCAATTGTCCTGTTGATAGTTGCAATATACGCGGAGGTATTGTTCCAATGTCTGGTTGACGCGTTCGGTTTGTCCGTCACCTTCCGGGTGATGTCCGGACGTGAAATGTAATGTCATGTCCAAGGATTTTCCGAGGGATCTAAAGAAGTGAGACACGAACTCTGATCCTCGATCGGAAGTCACGTGGGACGGAACTCCGTGCTTGGAAAATACGTGGATAATGAAAAGTTCCGCTAACTGCACGGACGGAATTGTATCATAAGTAGGGATGAATATACCTTGTTTTGAGAATCTGTCAACAACAACTAGAATAGCGGAAAAGCCTTCAGAATCCGGTAGGTGTTCAATGAAATCCATAGATATAGAATTCCACGGGTGTTCCGGTACTGGGAGTTGTTTCAAAAGGCCGTATGGCTTGTGTCGCTGAGATTTCGAGCGGGGACAAGTAGTGCAAGATTTACAATAGTGCTTAACGAATCCACGGAGTCCGGGCCAAGTATATTCTCTTCTTATTAATGATAGAGTTTTGTTGTATCCGAAATGTCCTGAGAGTGGATGATCATGTTTGTATTGAAGGATCCTGAGGCGGAGGCCGTCGGAGTCCGGTACATAGATACGATCGTCAAGTCTAATGAAACCATGTTGATCAAGAGACCACCGAGGTTGATCGGGGTCCACGGGATTGTCCAGATGAGCTTTAGTAACTGGGTCTAGCGGAATTGCTGATAGAATATCTTGATGTAACTTCTCGATATCCATAATGATAATTCCACGGACAATGGGATTGACGAGGAAAGTTGCGCGGACCGATGCGGTAAGTTGTTGATTCGTGAAAATAGGTTTCAGGTTGTGCGGATTTACCGTTGCATAGTCGTTGCTCCCCTCTTTAGGATAGACGTCCCATCGTCTAGTTAAAGCGTCGGGTTTGCCGCCGAGACGGCCGGGTCGAAAACGGATAATCATGTTGAAGGCGGAGAGATATTCAGACCAGCGGGCCTGCCGATGGGTCAAGAGTTTTGTGGTAGAAAAGTATTCCAGGTTTTTGTGATCTGTTACAACATCAATAGGAGCTCCTGAACCTTCCAAATAGTGTCGCCACGCTTTGAAAGCTGAAAAGATTGCCAGACGTTCTTTATCATGAACGTTGTAGTTGAGCTCTGCTCCGGTAAAAGTCCGGGACAGAAAAGCCATGGGGTGGACTTCTCCGTCGGAGTCCTGGATAGAGAGAATGGCTCCAAGTGCATAGTCGGAGGCGTCTGTTTCAACAATGAGCGGGAAGTCCGGTTTCCAATGCGACAGAATAGGAGCTGTGGAAAAAGAATTTTTTAAAAGATTGAAAGCTTTTTGACACTTATCGTTAAAGTTCCACGGAGTACCCTTACGCGTAAGACGGGTAAGGGGTACCGTGATGTCGGAATATCCACGGATAAAACGTCTGTAAAAATTGGCAAAGCCGAGGAAGGATTGTATATCTTTAACTTTTCGGGGTTCTGGCCAATCTTTGATGACTTGCACTTTAGTTTCGTCCATGCGGAGTCCATCGGGTCCCATCATAAAACCTAGGTATTCCACGGAGTCCATGTCAAAAGTACATTTTTTACCATTTGCGAATAAACCATGTTGTCTGAGCCTCTGGAGAACTTCACGGACTTGTTTGTCGTGTTCCGCGGGATTCTCAGAGTAGATAAGAATGTCGTCCAAGTAAACAATGACGCATACATCAAGCATGTCGGAGAAAATGTCGTTGATAAAACGCTGAAAAACAGACGGGGCATTAGTGAGTCCAAAAGGGATGACCAACCACTCGAAGGCCCCATGACGGGTTCTAAAAGTGGTTTTCCATTCATCGCCCGCGGCAATCCGGACCAAATGATAGGCGTGCTTGAGATCTATTTTGGTGTAAATCCGGGCATTCCGTGGAGCATCGAGCAGGTCAGATATAAGTGGGAGTGGATATTTGTCCTTTTTGGTGACAGCATTGAGTCCTCTAAAATCAACACATAGTCGAAGGGATCCATCCTTTTTTCTGACAAACAAAACAGGTGCTCCAAAAGGAGACTTTGAGGGTCGAATAAAACCTATGGACAAATGTTCATCCAGGAAATCACGGATTGCGGATAGTTCCGTGGACGAGAGCGGGTAAATATGTCCTAGGGGTGGCTGGGCGCCATCTTCAAGATCGATTTTTAAGTCGTATTCTCTATGAGGCGGAAGCCGGTCAGCTTTTCGCTTGCTAAAAACATCCGCGAAGTCATGATATTTCTCCGGGACGCCTTCTAGGTCAGCGGCTTGCTCAGATTCAGATACCAGGGTTGAGAAACGTCCAGTTGCTTCATCAATTTTTAAGTTGATCGTGAACGCCTGGGACCCATCCATTTTTGAAGCCCTAATAAAAGCTGCAGCATTAATCAGAGAAATGGATGGAGGTGCCGTGGGTTCCGGGGAAGCTGTAGGTGCCGTAGGGATCACAGGAGTCCTCGAGACTGCAGGTGCCGGGAAGGCCATGGGTGCCGTGGAGGCCGAGACAGGCGCAGTTTCCTCGGTCGCCGCGGGAGTCCGGAATGTTATACTGTTAGCTATCCAGTCAATCAACGGATTGTAGCGGGTAAGCCAGTTATGTCCTAGGACCACCGAGCAACTTGAGTCTAACTGGGTCACATAGAAAGTGACCAATTGAGATGTTCCACAAGGGAAACTGATGGGTAAATCACAAGCTTGGGTAACAACCGAATTACTTGTGCCATCGAAGAGGCGGAGAGCGACGGGATTTATTGAATAAGTTGACAAAGAATTTTTTTGCGTGAATTTTGTATCTAAAAAACAATGAGTCGAGCCGGAATCTATGAGAGCTGAAAAAACGAATTTCGGGAACATATTAGACATAAGTTTAACGAAAAATGAATCAGAATGTGAAAGAGCGGATGCGTTGAGGCGAGTGAACTCTTGAATGCGCGGAGAGGCAACGCAACCCCTAACCCGCGCGGAGTCCGCGGGGTTGCTTACTCTTTTTTTGAATCGGCAGCCAGTTTGTCCTTCAACGGGGTTTCCGTGGAGGCTTTGGCTGATCGACCCTTTGAAGAGTTTGCTTTTGCCAGCGGACATTCCGGGACTCGATGACCGGGTTTCCCGCACAAGAGACAGAGGTTGTTGTCCATACGACGTTGTCTTTCTTGTGGAGTCAATTTGCCATCAGGTCCGAGTTTGCCTGAGAGGTCGGGTTTTCCGGCTTGCTTGCCGGACTGTTGACCCTTGTTGTTGTCCTTATTGTCCTTATTGTTGTTGTTGTTCGAAGACTTTTTATCGTTCTTCTTGTCGGATTGCATGGAGTTCTGGTTGCTGGTTGACGAATTGGTGTTATTGTTTTTGTCCTTGGACTTGTTTATTTTGTCCACGGATGTCTCGCGGGCAACCTCCGCGCGACGTTCCCAATAACGTGCGTCCGTGTTTTGAGCTTCGAGGCGCATACGGGACAGGGTTTTTGGCTTGCCATCTTCTCCTTTCGAGACTTCGTCTTTAAGGCGGGACAGCAGACCGGCGTAGAATTGGTGGCGGAGAGCGGGATCGCCCCACTGACAACGAGCTGCAAGATTATTGAATTGGACGATGTAGTCCGTGATGCGCTGCGTGTCCTTCATGCGAAGATTTGTGAGACTATTCTCGGCTTCTCCTGTCGGGTCATACGGGCCGAAGTTGGTTTCAAGCTCCTCAACAAAAGCTTCCCAATTTTCAAGCCAGAGCGGCTCTTCCTCGGTAATCCCGCTAAAAGCCGGTTCGAACCATTTTAACGCGGATCCCGACAAATATGAAAGTGCGTAGTTGACTTTTCGGGAGTCCGTGGAGAATGCAGCGGCACGATCGCGGAAATTGAAGCGACATTGCATGAGGAAAGTAGAGAGTTTGTTTGGGTTGGAACCTGTGAAGGGTTCCGGAGCATTGACTTTTGACCGTGGAGGTTCTTGTTCCTTTCTTTTTCGTTCTTCTAGCAGGTGCGTCATGAATTTATCTATAGTACCTGCTAAAAACTCAGAAGTAGGATCCCTCGTGTGCGGTCGTTGAAAAGGCGGAGGATTTTCAGGAGGGATTTCGACACCTTTGCCCTTGTCGGGGGCCACGGAATCGTCCTCACGCTCGGATTCGTCCAGGTCTTCCGGGATTTCTTCGATGCGGGCTTCTTCCATGGGTTCCGACTGGTTCGCAAGCGTCTGACTGGTATACAGAGTTAATGGGGAATGAAGAGTCGACGGTCCAGGTATTGATGACTGTGCGCGTGTACTTCTTCTTGGTGGCATAATGAAAACAATCTGCGAGTATTAGTCAGAAAATACTGTTAGGATACACACACAGGGCGGGTTTCCGGAGAAACCCGCGGAATATCCGGTAGGACTTGGCTTCAGCTTATAGGCTGCGCCCTCGCTAGATCGTGTTGTCCAATTTCAGACAGGCGGACGGGAATCCCGGGGAGTCCGGGCGGGGGTTCGTGGGTCGTGAGTCGTAGGTCGTGAGTCGAGAGTTGTGAATCGAGATAGTCGAGAGAGATAGATGCGCCGGAGCCCGTGGGCTCCGACTAGTGCGAGCGGTCTGATAAGAGTAGGGTTTAGAGAGGAAAATGTATTAGATTACTGGGGGGAATCTAAGCTAATTTTCTGACTGGATTGTATGTACAACATCTGCCAGTTTATATAGACCGTGGAATGCATGACATACCGAATCCAGTAATAATGAGACGAAACGAGCAAAACATAAAACGGGAATAGTAAACACCAAATTGGTGTTAGGAACGGGACGGAATGGAGCGGAGTCCGAATCGTGACAAAGCATAACCCATAACGGGAAATGGAGCGGGAGCGGAGTCCTAAATCGTGACAGGTCATTTGACTAAAACGGGAATGGGGCTCGATTAGAGCAGTGACGGGATTCTAAGCGGGTTCCGGTGACTGATGCGTGGGACGAAGACGGACATAGACAGAGACGGAGTCCGGGGGAAGTCTGGTGACTGATATGTGTCTTAATGAGGTCGAACGTAACAAGTCTTGACGTAACGGAGTCCAGGTGGGAAATCCTATAAACAGACGATT
This sequence comes from Hysterangium stoloniferum, assembly GCA_015178975.1. Classification (NCBI taxonomy): domain Eukaryota; kingdom Fungi; phylum Basidiomycota; class Agaricomycetes; order Hysterangiales; family Hysterangiaceae; genus Hysterangium; species Hysterangium stoloniferum. The sequence continues at coordinate 1,851,630 of WHVD01000002.1, read as the reverse complement.
GGTGCTTGTAGCGCGTGGGGGCGTACGAGTTAGTGCCCGGAGTCCGGCGGGATTTGTTCGGTCGTAACACTAACTAAGGGAAGAGCGGAAACACTATTTGACGAATAGACTTGACTAGAAACCGGAAAGTTACGATAAGATCGGAAGCCGAGATGTAGCTGAGAGTGGAATTACGAGAAAAGGGAATAGTCCACGGGCTACAGGTATATATGGGCATATGTGAAACATGGAGTAAAACGGATCATCATAATGAAAGGGGACGTATCAAAGCATAACCAGATGGTACGAGTATATTTTGACAGGGGCGTAAATGAGGTTTGATCGCCGTGAAGGTATACGTCAGTGTCGGCATTCCGAAGGTTGCCGAAATGATGACTTGATCAATAACTTGGAACATCGATAGACTGTAGTATTCTCGGAGACCATCAGGTTGCGACATGGGTTACGACACGGTCGTAACAGTATCCCCCCATTTGGCTGAAATCCCAAGGAGGCCGAAAAGTGCTGAAGAATAAGGTGAAAGCAGGAAGGTCGGAAAGAGATGGGATTTGGCAAGGTGCTGGAAAGGGTTCGGAAAAGGTTCGGAAAGGTTTGGAATGGATTCAGAAAGGATTTGGAGAGGATTCAGAAAGTCAAGATCGAGATGAAGGTCATGATGAGGCCATGGTCATATTTGGATACTTGAATGTAAGTTCAAACCTCGAAAAGGTCCAGAAACCTAAAAATTTTGAAAATCCAATAAGGTCTGGGACAGAGTCTGGAAGTTCCAAGGGATCCAAGCACACTGAAAATGTGGGAGCAGACAAACAGGGCAAAGGGGACAGGGGTGACGAAAGTCCGAAGATGCCAAAATGCAGAGGGTGCAAGGCAGTGCGAGAATAAACGCTAACCAGTAGGACAGAAAGGTGCCGGAAAGGCCAGAAGATGTCCAGATGGACCGGAAATTGCCTATGAGGGGCTGGAGTGTTACCTGGGGGCAACAGGGAATGCCGAGTTGCTGGCAGCCACTGAGAGGGCTGAGGAGGAAGTGAAGGAAATGAGACAGGATACACAAATATGGGTGTCGGAACATGTCGGGATGCTGTAGATGATCGGGGTCCGGATATATTCGGATATGTTCAGATATGCTTGATGGAAGTATTTGATAATGTCCGATGTGTTTCTGAGTTCTGTGGCAAGAATCCAGGATGCTTATTCATTGGTACCTTCGTAACCTGTCCACTTGACCAAATAGAGTAGTTTGCAGGTACGTCGGTGATTATCCATCTTTGAATCTAGGATTTCCGATATCTTGAATTCGGGTTCCCCATCAATAACCACAGGTGGAGGCGGAGGTTGTACTAGGTGTACTGCACGCATATTCTCGGGGAGCTGAAGTGTCGAAGAGAGCGTGCCTGCTTGTGCTATAATTTCAAAAGGTCCTAAGTACTTATTGGCGAGCTTTTTGGATGGTCTAGTCATTCGGAAGAACTCAGCTTTGACAAATACTCGGTCACCGATCTTGAGTTCAGGGGGTGGCAACCGATTTTTGTCTGTGGAGTGTTGGTAATGTTCCTGGGCTGATGTGATGTTCTTTCGAAGTTCTTGGTGTAGCTCGTTGAGGTTTGTGACAAAGTCCTGAGCACGGGTTGAAGTGAGATCGCATTCCGGATGGATAGCGATATTTGGGTTGTAGCCTTTATTTGCGAAGAAAGGTGAAATGCCGGTAGTAGCATTTGGGGTGTTGTTATATGCGAATTCGGCAAGCGGTAGAAGTGATTTCCAATTGTCTTGTTGATAGTTGTAATAGACTCTGATGTACTGTTCCAATGTTTGATTAGTGCATTTGGTTTGGCCGTTGCTTTCCGGGTGGTAGCTGGAAGTGAAATGGAGTTTCATGTCAAGTGCTTTTCCAAGTGACCTAAAAAATGAGAGATGAACTCGGATCCGCAATCGGAAGTGACATGCAATGGAATGCCATGCTTGGAGAATACATGAGTGTTGAACAATTCGGCCAACTGTATGGATGTTACTGTATCATAAGTTGGAATGAAAATACTTTGCTTGGTAAGCTGATCCACAACAACGAGAATTGCGGTATGGCCATTGGATGCCGGTAGGTGTTCGATGAAATCCATTGATATTGAATTCCAGGGTTTTGCCGGTATTGGGAGTTGTTGAGTAGGCCATGTGGTGTGTGACGTCTTGATTTGGAACATGCACAGTTGGTGCATGATTGTTACGACCGTGTCATAACCCATGTTGCAACCCGATGGTCTCCGAGAATACTACAGTCTATCGATGTTCCAAGTTATTGATCAAGTCATCATTTCGGCAACCTTCGGAATACCGACACTGACGTATACCTTCACGGCGATCAAACCTCATTTACGCCCCTGTCAAAATATACTCGTACCATCTGGTTATGCTTTGATACGTCCCCTTTTATTATGATGATCCGTTTTACTCTATGTTTCACATATGCCCATATATACCTGTAGCCCGTGGACTATTCCCTTTTCTCGTAATTCCGCTCTCAGCTGAATCTCGGCTTCCAATCTTATCGTAACCTTCCGTTTCCTAGTCAAGCTTATTTGTCAATGCCGTTTTCCGCTCTTCCCTTAGTTAGTAGTTTCTAGACGCCGATAACTCGTATATAAGACCCGCTGTAATGTAACTACTAGACAATCAGAATATCGACTTAGAATATCGACTTAGATCGACTTAGATACCCTCTAATTTCTGACTCCATTATCTATTCACAACCACCACATTCCGACTCCATCCGATTTACGATTCAACCTACATTTACAACTTCAACCTCTAATCTCCAACTCTCAGTCCCCGACACTCTCAGTCTCCAACTCTCAGTCTCCGACTGTCTCAGTCTCCGACTGTCTCAGTCTCCGACTGTCTCAGTCTCCGACTGTCTCAGTCTCCGACTGTCTCAGTCTCCGACTCTCAGTCTCCGACTCTCTCAGTCTCCGACTCTCTCAGTCTCCGACTCTCTCAGTCTCCGACTCTCTCAGTCTCCGACTCTCTCAGTCTCCGACTCTCTCAGTCTCCGACTCTCTCAGTCTCCAACTCTTGGTCTCCGACCCCTCAACCCAACCCTCAACTTATCCTTCGGTTTCCGATCAGTAGTTTACCGAGAGGTTTACTTGACAGGACTAGTTTTCGCCCGCCCGAAATTTAAGGACACCTGACGGCAACTTGTGAGGGCGCAGCACATAAGCTGAAGCCAAGTCCTTCCGTTCGGTCCCCGTCGGTCTGCCGACATCCGTCAGTTTCTGCTCTTAACAATGATTTACAATAATGCTTGACAAAATCTCGGAGACCGGGCCATGTATTTTCTCTTTGGATAAGTCCAATGGTAAATTGATACTGATATGTCCCGAGAACTGGTGGTCATGTTTTCTGCTGTAAAGCTCGAAGTCGGAGAGTGTCGGAGTCCAGAACATATATGCAATTGTCAAGTTTAATGAAACCTTGCGGGTCGAGTGACCATCGGGAATGATTGGGGTCAGATGGGTTATTGAGGTGTGCTTTGGTGACTGGGTCTAATGGAATTGCCGATAGTATATCTTGATGTAATTTTCGGTGTCCATAAGGATAACACTGCGCATGACTGGATGTATAAGGTAAGTAGCTCGGATTAACTCGGACAGTTGTTCCGATGAAAACATAGGCTTGAAATTATGCAGATTAACTGTGGCGTAGTCACTACTCCCCTCTTTAGGATAGACGTCCCATTGTCTAGTCATAGCATCGGTGTTTTCCACCAAGGCGACTGGGATGGAAGCGGATGACCATATTGAAGGCAGAGAGAGAGGTATTCGGAGAAGGGCCAGGTGACAGCATTTTCAGATTCTGAAGTTTCCAAAAGTTCGGAGAGATCGGAAAATCTGGAAATCTGAAATTGAGTTGAAACATTGGTGCCAAAAGACCAAGTATGCTAAAAGGGTTGGAATGGCGCAAAAGGCCATATATGCTAAAAAGCCGAGATAAAAACAATCATGGCAAGAAGGAAAATTCAACAAAGAGTTAAAATTCGGAGAGTCCGAGGTTTCTGGAAAGTCCAAGGGTTCCCGAAAATTTGAAAATTTTGGAAAGTCCAAAAAATTCCGAAAATCCAAAGGTTTTGGAAAGTCCGAGGATTCTGGAAAGGTCTGAAAATTCACAGAATTTAAAGCCGGACAAAAGGGCTGAAAAGGCCAGAAGAGAGGCCAGGGATCCAAAAGGCTAGGATTTCCCAAGGGCCAAAGTTTGCCTGAAAGGCTGGATTAAACTGATTTTTTGGCAAGCAAACACTCAACAGATAATTGGGAATGGAAAGGTCCGAGGATTCCGGAAAGTCCGGAAATCTGAGGAATCCGAAGTTAAGTGAAAGTGTTGAACATGCCGAAAACAGCCATAAATGCCTAAAGGGCCGAATATGCCAAAAGGCTTGAGGTGCCCAAAAGGGCCGAGGGTTGCCCGAAGGCCAAGAGTGCCAAAAGAGGCCAGGGGTGCCCGAGAAAAGGGGCTGAGGGTTGCCCGAAGGCCAAAAGTGCCTGAAAGGCCAGATTAACTGATCTCAGCAAACAATCACTCAACAAATATGTAGGATCCAAAGGGTCTGGAAATTCCGGAAAGTCCGGAAGTCCGAAGAATCCAAAAGTTCCAAAGGTTCCGAGGTTTCCGGAAAGTTTGGAAGAAACCATGGAATCTGAGTTTAAGTGAGAGAGTGGGAAGCCAAAAGACCAGAGATGCCGAAAAGGCCAGGCCCAGAAGGGCCATGGGTGCCCGAAGGCCAGAGATGCCTGAAAAGCCAGATTAAACTGATCTTCACGAGCATATACTCAACAGGTAATTGAAATCCGAAGGGTCCGAAGATTCCAGAAAGTCCGGAAATCCAAGGAATCCGAAGAATCCAAAGTTGACTGAAATAGTAGAACATGCCAAAAGGGACCAGAGGTACCAAAAGGCCAGAAAATGCCCAGAAAGGCAAAGGGTTTCCCGAAGGCCAGAGATGTCTGAAAATATTCAGAGCAGACCAATACAGTCAAATGAGAGGCATCGGAAGTTTTGGAAAATTTACTGCTCAATACCCGGAAATCAACGGATTATAGTGGGTGAGACAGTGGTATCCTAGAAATAATCAAGCAACTCATACTGCTAGTCAAAGGGTGATGTCCAGATTTGTTCCACAAGGGAAACAAGTAAATGCTCCTCAGAGAAACTGAAAAGAGCCAGAAAATGTCCCAGAAGGGAACCGGAAAGCGTATTGCAGTTTGGAATGTATCCAGGTTGCAAAAGCCGATGAGAGATGGGTACTGCATAAAATCTTCCTGACTCGGAGTCTGACCTGCCGAAAAAACCGGAAAGTCTGGAGAGTCATTGTAGGAATCAATGCAGAGGTCGAGAAAAATCCGAATAGTCGGAAAATAGTCGGAGAAATGGGTCGGAAAGTAGGGACATGACAAGGAACATGCATGGGACAGCATGGACCAAAGGGTAGGTCGGAAAAGGGTCCAAACAAAAGTTTGGAAAAGGGGTCGGGACCCGAAAAAGGTCTGAAGGCGAGGCAAAGAACAAGGGTAAGCAAGGTGATGTCGATTTGGAGTTATGAGCAATGGTTTAGGAAGGTATATCTGTAAAGAAAACCAAGCACTAGGTGGCCAACACATTGCGAACTTGAATCCATAATATACCATTGAGGTAAATGGCAGACATAGTGAATTTCCGGAAGCCGATGGATTCCGAGTGTATGGTGACTAGTGGTAAATTAGTCCATTCGGAATATCCGGAAATAATTGGGAGCCGAGCAAACCAGGGGCAGGACAAAACAAGGATCGGAGCAGGGCAAAATGAGTGGAATCTGAGTAAAACAGGATCATCTTTGGCCATTAACTTATCTTTGCATCTGGAAATCAGAGTGATGTCTGAAAACACAAAAGGGTTCTGTAAAAGATAAGTAATGCGATGCCGATGTGGAGTGATGAACAAATGAATAGATATAAGGATGGGTTTGCGAGTAGAAATCAGAATATACTGTTAAGAGCAGAAACTGACAGATGTCGGCTGGCCGACAGGGACCGAACGGAAGGACTTGGCTTCAGCTTATGTGCTGCGCCCTCGCAAGTTACCGTCAGTTGTCCTTAAATTTCGGGCGGGCGAAAACTAGTCCTGTCAAGTAAACCTCTCGGTAAACTACCGATTGGAAACTGAAGGATAAGTTGAGGGTTGGGTTGAGGGGTTGGAGACCAAGAGTCGGAGGCTGAGAGAGTCAGAGACTGAGAGTCAGAGACTGAGAGTCAGAGACTGAGAGTCAGAGACTGAGAGTCAGAGACTGAGAGTCAGAGACTGAGAGTCAGAGACTGAGAGTCAGAGACTGAGAGTCAGAGACTGAGAGTCAGAGACTGAGAGTCAGAGACTGAGAGTCAGAGACTGAGAGTCAGAGACTGAGTCAGAGACTGAGAGTCAGAGACTGAGAGTCAGAGACTGAGAGTCAGAGACTGAGAGTCAGAGACTGAGAGTCAGAGACTGAGAGTCAGAGACTGAGAGTCAGAGACTGAGAGTCAGAGACTGAGAGTCAGAGACTGAGAGTCAGAGACTGAGAGTCAGAGACTGAGAGTCAGAGACTGAGAGTTGGAGACTGAGAGTGTCGGGGACTGAGAGTTGGAGACTGAGAGTCAGAGATTAGAGGTTGAAGTCGTAAATGTAGGTTGAATCGTAAATCGGATGGAGTCGGAATGTGGTGGTCGTGAATAGATAATGGAGTCGGAAATTAGAGGGTATCTAAGTCGATCTAAGTCGATATTCTGATTGTCTAATAACTACATTTACAGTGGGTTTATATATGAGTTATCGGCATCTAGAAACTACTAACTAAGGGAAGAGCGGAAACACTATTTGACGAATAGACTTGACTAGAAACCAGAAAGTTACGATAAGATCGGAAGCCGAGATTTAGCTGAGAGCGGAATTACGAGAAAAGGGAATAGTCCACGGGCTACAGGTATATATGGGCATATGTGAAACATGGAGTAAAACGGATCATAATGAAAGGGGACGTATCAAAGCATAACCAGATGGTACAAGTATATTTTGACAAGGGCGTAAATGAGGTTTGATCGCTGTGAAGGTATACGTCAGTGTCGGTATTCCGAAGGTTGCCGAAATGATGACTTGATCAATAACTTGGAACATCAATAGACTGTAGTATTCTCAGAGACCATCGGGTTGCGACATGGGTTACGACACGGTCGTAACAGAATGCTTGTATTGTAAGATAATGCAAATCCATCCAATAAGGGAGCCCAATCGGCCCATTCTGGTCCAATATATGCATGCAAAGTGACTTCTAATATTTGATTCATTATCTCTGTCTGACCATCTGCTTGAGGATGATATGCTGTAGTCAAAGCTCTTTTAATATTCAGCTGTTTGCAAATGGACTCCCAAAATCTTCCTGTCCATTTGTGATCTCAATCAGATATAATCTGTCTCGGGAGACTATATTGAGTGATTATATGCTTGAATATTAACCTTCCAATTTCTTCCTCATTTTCTGTAGTATAGCATGGAATAAATATACCATACTTTGTTAATTTATCAATTACTACTAGGATATTATCAAAGCTGTCACTTGTGGGGAGCTCTGGAATAAAACCCATAGTAATAACTTCAAAAGGTTGAGTTGGTATTGGGATTGGCTGTAAAAGTCCATATGGTGCATGTCTTCCTATCTTGGATTTTTGACAGATATCACATGTATTCACGAACTGTAGGATATCTCTTGACATTTTTGGCCAATAATAATCCAAAGTGCATTCTCAAGAATTGATAAAGCCCTCTGTGTGTTCTGAAAGCTGTTTTCTCTTTATCTTTTGATGCCATTTCCAATTGAGTAAAACCGGCTAATGCATCTAGTGTAGATAACCACTGAGATCCAGTTAATGCTTGTAATATATCATCTTGCCAAGGCAGTGGAAATTCATCTGGAATTACTTATCCTGGGCTTTCCTTGCCGATAAATGATAGATGCAGGAGCACCCCAAGGGCTTTTGGAAGGCTCAATAACTTGTAATTTGACCCATTTATCCATCTGCTCATCAATAATCTCCCTATTCTTAGGTGAGGCAAAGAATGGAGGTCAGGAAATTTCTCTTGTTCCTTCTCTTAGATTTATCTCCACCTTGGCAGGATAGTGGCCTAATCTTCCATCTAATCCAAAGGCAAAATGATTCTTCCATAAAATAGCCTTTAATTGATTCTTCTCCAATGATAAATCCTTATTGATATTAATCTCTTCAAAGAATTTATCAGAGCCAATATCATCTGGAGGAGTTTCTGCTGCTTTGGGCGACCTTCTGATTCTCCTTGAGTATCAGGCTGATCAATAGAATTATATTTCGGATTGAGAAGTTGGCTAGCAATGTTCTTGATCAAATAGGAATGAGCACTTAGATGGGATAGTTGCTCATTGTATAAATGTTCCAGGCTATCTAACCATGTTTCTGGATTATGGGAGTAGCCTAGTATTTGGCCTTCATGTATATGCACTGGGAAACTTGAGAAATTGGAAATATATAACCGAGGATTTTTCCGAGTAATGATAGAATCAGGTGTAGCATAGAAATCTTGGTCTCCTCAGTTAGATAAGAATATCTTCTCTATATATGCTATATCAGATCCCTTTGGGAAGGACAGGGTCACTGGTGTAGGACTTATAGACTCTGGAGAAATTGTTATATCAATGCTAGACCTCACTGAATTCTCAGTTTCCTTAGATTGAACTGATTTCTTTATTTTTTTGTTCTTCCTATGAGCCTTAATTTTTCCAGCAAGATCCGAGAGCTTTGGAGTGACATTAACTTGAAAAGCTTCACCTCTTTCATCTTTTAATAAAGGTCCAATAGAATTTTGAACTTTGATAGACCTTCCACTAGAGCCAAAGCTCAAAATTGAACCTTCATCTCCTCGGATCACTGAGATTGCATATTGGTCTGCAAAATCATTTCCAATAATGAATGGAGTAGTCATTCCTTTGACTACATAAGCTTCAATGATTAATTGTACTGGCCCTTCACTTGTATCAAAGTAAATAGGCAAGGAAATAAACCCGGATATTGTAGAGGCTCCAGTTACTTGAATTAGATTGATTCTCTGTCCATTTTTTATTTTTGGAGGATTTTCGAGTTGAGATAATGTAGAGTGAGATATAAATGAAATATCTGCACCAGAATCCACTATAATATTTGTAGGACTTTTGCCATAACTTCCAAGCCATCCTTGAGTGGAAGTCACTTGTGCTCCAAGGAAAGCACAACCGGGAGGCCTGGCCATCAGTCTTGGCAAAGAAAATCCCTCTTGGTGGAATTAGCTAGTTTGATAATATAGTTCTTGACAATGAAGATTCCATTCAACATTTTCTGCTGTAATTTCTGCTCAGATGCCCTTTTCTGCACAGTAGTTCCCATGTTATCTGAATATATGCTGGTCTTCCTTTCAGATTCAATCTCTGACTCGACTCAGGGTCTGAAGACTGGTTATTTGAAGTGGAAACCATGTTAACTGATGTGCATATATTCAGTGCTTGAGATGATTCTGTGTTGGAAAGCTCTTCTGAATTCAATTCAATCAAATCAGTTGATTCTTCTATAGTTTCTTGAGAGCTCTCTTCCTCTGAACTACAATTGTAATATAGGTCATCATATTCTGTTTGAGCTTGAATATCTTCTTCAGTTTGGCTGATGAAATTTGTCCGAGCATTTTTTTGGAGTACTTGCAGTCATAGTCCCAATGCTTTGGGCTGCCACAATGCCGACAAGGCCTAGCCTTCTTGTATTCCAGAGTATTCCCTTTAGAGACAATTGAGTCATCTCTTGGGAACTGAGGTTTCCCAATGTTAGGACTCCAACCAATTAAATTGGATCTTGCAAACCTGAAACAGTTAGGTCTTGAGGCAGAGCCTTTAGGCTCTTGAATTGACTGCTCAAGTTGCTTCAATCTTCTGTCTATAGAAGAAGTAGATGAAGTGAAAAAGGAGGTTTGAAGAGCTTCCTCATGATGCTTAATGGCAGTTGGAAATTCTCTCAAACTCCTATACCGGTGAGTGTCTAGAATGGCTGCCCAGAACTCAGGAGCTCCATTCATCACTTCCATGATTGTTTCAGAGTCTAAAAGCCTGTATACCATGCTGAGAAGCTCTGTTTTGCAAATGAAATAGGTTGTAGGAGATTCAGTGGAGTGTCCTGCTTCCCGGTAGTTTGCTTTATTAGCTCTACTTTTCTGCTGGTCAAGCCAAGACCTATTCATGTAATAAACACAAATAGCCCTTCTCAAGGTACTCCAAGAGACTGTAATCTCATGGCAGTAATCTGTTGGTAATGACCAGAACCATAAGTCGGCTTCCTTCTCAAGCCTGAGAGGGATTAATTGTCCCAACTGTTGGAATATATAATTACTTCATTCAGATAGATTATTGATCTTGAATATCCATTTGGACAAAGTGTCTGGATCACCATTCCACTTGGGAATAATTTCCGGCTTCAGTTTCAAATCAAAATGAGCCTCTTGTATGCTCTTAGCACTTGTAGTATCAGGTAGCTTGGGTGGCCCCCAAATAGAATTAAATCTTCTAGGGCCACTAGGACCATTATATCCATCATCTCCATCACCAAGAGGACCTCCTCCTCCTTGAGAGATGTTTGATTCTCCAAATAAACCTGACCTATGAGGTCTTCTATATGATGTTCTCCTATCCCTCTCAGGATCATAAGGTATATGCATCCCAAGAGGTTCTCTGACAGGCTCTTTCCGAGGAATTGTAGTTCCTAAACCTGTAGTAACATAAGGCAATGAAGCCTGCCTTTCAGGAGGCCTTCTAGTTTGAGGATCTTGTAATAACTCTAATAATCTTCGAGATTCTGACATATATGCAGGCAGATTATCATAAGGGGAGTGATCACTTGAATGAGGACTGCTTGTAGCTTCAGAAATATGCTTTCTAGCCTCTTGGGAGCCTCGTTCTTCATGTAGAGGCACTCCCTTTTTAGTTTCATGCTTCAAAATGCTATAATCGATTTCTTCTCCTTCAGAAGGTAATTCAAATTTTACTTCACTTGTCATTTCTTTAGGAGTTGAATGGATTATGCCTATTGGTTCATGACTAGGTGGTTTTGAGGGTGATTCTATTTCTGGAGGAAGCTGAATCTGGCTGATCCCCTCAGACTCGACCTGGGCTGGGGAAGCCTCTTGCTCAGGTACTTCAGTTTCACCCATTGGAATTAGAGCCTTATGGAAATATAAATATGCCAGAGTATTCTCAATCTCTTCACGATAGAGGACTGAGATAACTTCAAAGTCTTCTTGATTCCATGCTTCTCTAGGATTATCATTTGGTCCCCATTTGGGTAGTTTAGGTACTTGTATGCACCTTGAAGTGAGTATAGGAGTTGCCTTATCAATATGCTCTTGAAGTATCTCCTGTAATAGTTCATAACATCCAGGATCTAAATGATAGCTAGCATCTTCTAATGGCAATTCTCTATTTTCCTCACTAGGGATTCCTCCCAGTAGGTCTTCTAACAAATAGAGAGCATGAGCCACTACCTTTCCAGCCTGCTTGGGCAAAGGCATATAGGGTAGACTCTCTGTGTTTGGAATATATCTCTTCCCAAGTTTCAAAATTAGTTCTCTCCTAGATTTGTGTGGAAAGGCTGTCTCATACAGTCTCCTCAATCTCACTGTACTTGGATAGAGGTAAGTAAGATCTCCTGGTCTGGCTCTATCATTCCTCAATAGATGCTTTTATGGAGTAGCAGAGAAACTGTGGACTGGAGTATCTGGAATGGTAACATTGAGATGGCAGAAATGTGAAGGAGTAGTGGTTGGTGCTGGAGAGACTGATCTCTCTGGGTGTAGCTGTATGCTGGGAGTTTTTGACATAGTAGAATTATTTCTAGTCCTACTAAGGGTAAATCGAATACTGTGAGGTGGTAAGAGAGTAGTAGTATTCGATGGAGGAATAGGTGTATTGATTTGATTTGAAGAAAGCTTTGTAGCTTGATAGAAACTTGATTTAGTCTTGATTTGATTTTGAAATATTCAGGATGAAAGCCTTGATCCAGAATATATGTGGGTTACTGAAAGATTGCTGCAACAATAGATTGAAACAAGATCTTCCCAGAGCATCCACCAATTTTTGTAATGTATTCAGGGGTTTCTCTTAGATAGCTCAATATATGCTATAGTGTCACAGAGCTTCAACAATAAAACAAGCAAAGGTCCAGTAATTTAAATATTGATAGATTAATGAGCTGTGCTATTAAGCTTAAACAACTCAAATCAATGCTTATTTTGATTATTAAAAGGTTCAATAGAACAATATATGACTCTTTTAGCAAATAAAAGAACTATTCCTTGAGAATAGGGGCTAGAAGCTGTGTATATGCACAGTAACTTAGCAGAGACTTGATATAAAGCTTCGGATTCTTGTGTGCTTATTTATAACTATTAATAGTTATTTAGCAAGGTGTTAAATAATTTATTAATAGAGAAAGTAATTTGTGTTGGATTATTTGAGTGCTTGTACTTGATTAATTCAATAAACTTAGGGGTGGGCCTTGAATAATCTAGTATTGGAAGGTATTTCAGTAAGGATACTTATTTTATATTTACTATGTATTTAGTAAGCCTAAGGGTAGCTGTGAGGCTGGGGAAATTTAGATGATTAGCTAAGTTCAAGAGTTGCTGACAAAGATTCAAGATTCTGCAAGTGTAGGTGCTTGCAGTTAGTGTATCAGACTAAGGCTATTATTGTCCTTAGGATTATTAGATAAGCTTCTGAGCTGTGCAGTAAAATATGAGATAGATTGATTTTATTGGAAACTTGGCCCTCCTTATATACATTTTGATAACTAAATATTTAATCATTTATTTATTTTATGAGGTCATTATTTAGGTCATAATGACCTCATATTCTACTTATTTTTTACCCTTTATTTACCATGTGATTCCCCTCTCTGAGACAAGGGTTCCAACCTTTGGCTTGAACATGAAGGTTCAAGGCCGCGGTCCCAGGACAGAAGCAATTGATGAGTTGGCGGAATCAAATAATGACTCGAGTAGTCACATCCGTGACTTGTGTGATATCCCGACACCGGAGGCTTATCTAATATGTCATGTGACTCCAAAAATGCGCACATTGGAGCAAGCAATGTGCCGAAAGGCAATAACTAAGTAAATAAAATATAAATAATTAGTTAAAAATTATAATAAATTAACTAAGATATAATAGCATAATGTGAGCTCATATATGCTATTATTATGCGAAGTTAAAAGGAACTAAGCCTTATATTTCACAATAGAATATAATAAAAATACAATAAATTCAAGAAAATATTATAATTCAGAGAAAATTAAGATAACTTTATGAGATAAAGCTGATACCTCACAGCTCCATTTCCCATTATGGTTTCATGACCTGTCATGATTTGGACTCCGCTCCATTCTGTTCCATTCTTAACACCAAATTTGGTGTTTACTTATCTCATTTTATGTTTGTTATTTTTGTTTTCATTATTACTGGATTTGGTATGTCATTCATTCCACAGTCTATATAGTCTGGCAGATGTTGTACATACAATCCAGTTAGAAAATCAGCTTAGATTCTCCCCAGTAATCTAGTACATTTTCCGCTCTAAACTCCTCTTTGAATTACACCGCTCTTGCTAGTCAGAGCCCATGGGCTCCGACCCATCTATCACTCAACCTCTGACTTATTTATCTTGACTCCCCAACCTCTCGACCCACGAACTCCGCCCAGACTCCCTGGGATTCCTGTCTGCCCATTTGAAATTGGACAACACGATCTCGTGAGGGCACAGCCTATAAGCTGAAGCCAAGTCCTACCAGGTTTCCTGCAGGTTTCTCTGGGAACCCTCCATGTGTTAGGATACGTACAGGGTGGGTCTCCGGAGAAACCCACAGAATATCTGGTAGGACTTGGCTTCAGCTTATGGGCTGCACCCTCGCTAGATCGTGTTGTCCAATTTCAGACAGGCAGATGGGAATACTGGAGAGTCCAGGTGGGGGTCGTGGGTCGAGGGGTCGTAGGTCGGATGTCGTGGGTCATGAGTTGAGAGTGGTGAGAGAGATAGATGCGCCGGAGCCCGTGGGCTCTGACTAGTGTGAGTGGTGTGATTCAAGTAGGGTTTTAGAGTGGAAAATGTATTAGATTACTAGGGGGAATCTAAGCCTATTTTCTGACTGGATTGTATGTACAACATCTGCCAGTTTAAATAGACCGTGGAGTAAATGTCATACTGAATCCAGTAATAATGAAACGAAATGAGCAAAACATAAAACAGGAATAGTAAACACCAAATTGGTGTTAGGAACGGGATGGAATGGAGCGGAGTCCGAATAGTGACAAATCATAAACCATAACGGGAAACGGAGTGGGAGCAGAGTCCGAATCATGACAGGTCATTTGACTAAAGCGGGAACGTGGCTCGGTTAGAGAGGTGACAGGTTTTCTGAATGGGGTCCAGTGACTGACACGTGGGACGAGGTCAGAAATAGACAGAGACGGAGTCCGGTGAGTATTCCAGTGACTGAAACACAACGTAATGAAGATGAACGTAGACGAGTCTGACATACGGAGTCCAGTGGGAATTCTGGTGAACTGATAATGGGTGCATATAGGGTGTGGGTGTGTATAAGTTAGTGCCTGGAGTCCGGCGGGATTTCCAGTCGTAACACCATGTATACACCTTAACAAGGAATAACTGTTTATTTGCTAAAAGAGTCATATATTGTTCTATTGTGTTCTATTGAACCTTTCAATAATCAAAATAAGCATTGATTTGAGTTGTTTAAGCTTAATAGTGCAGCTCATTAATCTATCAGTATTTAAATTACTGGACCTTTGCTTATTTTATTGTTGAAGCTCTGTGACACTATAGCATACATTTAGCTATCTAAGAGAAACCCCTAAATACATTACAATTCCCATTATGGTCAAATGACCTGTCACATTTCAGACTCCACTCCTGCCCCATTCCTGTTATGGTCTAACAACCTGTCACATTTCAGACTCCACTCCACTCCATTCCATTCCTAATGTCAGGAACCGGAAAGGCCACCAGCCTCGGGGTTCCCACTACATGCTCCCAACCCTCTATATTGTATAGTTACAACTGGAGTTCCCGCTGGAGCCCGCACATCAACTTGTTTATGCCCAACTCTCTGTATGCACTCTGTTATGACCCAGAATCCATCGGACTCCACCCTTTGACATGTGACTTCTTTACATGTTCTCAGTCATCCCCTGACACAGACTCCAACCGGACTCCTGGGACCTGCATGTCACCCTATATGTATGCACCAGCTGTCACCAGACCTGCACATCAACCTGTCCATATCTGCCACTGTGTCATATACACCAGTCCTTGGACTTCACTGGACCCAGACATCAACCTGCTTATACCTGACACTCTGTATCTCACAGACCAGTCACTGGACTCTGACCAGACTCCCACAACCCCTCTAACAGAGCATAGAACCTGTGTTATGACCGGAAATCCCACCGGACTCTGGGCACTAACTTATACGCACCTGCGCCCTATATGCACCCATTATCAGTTCACCAGAATTCCCACCGGACTCTGTATGTCAGACTCATCTATGTTCATCTTCGTTACATTGTGTTTCAGTCACCGGAATACTCACCAGACTCTGTCTCTGTCTATTTCTGACCTCGTCCCGCATGTCAGTCACCGGACCCCATTCAGAAAACCCATCACCTCTCTAACCAAGCCCCATTCCCATTTTAGTCAAATGACCTGTCACGATTCGGACTCCGTGTAAGGGTGACTCTCTAGACCACACTGACTCGCACTATGACTGAGTTGGGGCACTAGCAGAGGGAATCCGAAGTAAGTTTTATACCTATCTATTATATACATACAATGTACATTATTACTTACCTAGCAGAGGGAATCCGAAGAGAAAAGTCTAAGGAATCCTCGGCTAGCGAGTGACTAACTAAAGGTGCAGCTGAGTTTGAAAATGTGATAAAAACAAAGTACTCTTATCCTTGACTTATGAGACTATATTAAGGAAGGTCAGGGATGAATTTAGAAAACTTGAGATTGTCCCCTGACATCACCCCCCCTTTTAAGATATGGCGTCCCGACATGCTGTTGCTGCCAATAAAGTCCAGGCTTGACCTTTCGAAACTCTGGAATCTGGGTCACTCGTACTATGGTGTTTTGAGGTTGTCTTGATCCTCGAATAGGGCCCTGAGTTGTTACTGCCTCTGGATGTCGTGTGTGGAAGTCTGCTGTCAGAGTGGGAGCGAATACCATATATCCTGGTTCCCAGCTATTATGTTCCATGCCAAAGCCTTGCCATTTTATGAGGTATTCAATTCGCCCATATCTCCATCTACTATCCAATACCTTCTCAACTTCATACTCCACCTCTCCTTCCACTACTATTGGATCTGGTGGTGGTTGAGAATGGCAGCCAATGATTGGATCCTCAATTTTTGGTGTCAGTTTCACCACATTGAATACTGGGTGGAGTCTATTCATTGACTTGGGCAGTTCCAACCTATAGGCAATTGGTGAGACCTGTTCAAGTATATTGAATGGCCCTAACCGAAGGTGTGAAAGCTTCTTTGAGGGTTGGGCCATTTGAATATCACTGGCATCTAGGAAAACTTGGTCTCCTGCCTTGAAGTTTGGTGCTGGGGTTTGCCGACGGTTGTAGTACTTTGTCATCTCGTCCTTTGCTTTAGCCAATGCTGCTTTTGCCTCCTCAAGAGTTTCAGCCATTCAATCTCGAAAATTGTTTGCCGAATCCACCTTGCTGGATTGAATATTTGGTTCAAAACCCATTCATGGATGACATCCACAGTCTAACATGAATGGTGTCTGTTGTGTAGATGCATGGATATGGTTGTTGTATTGAAATTCTGCAAGTGGGAGAAGGTCAACCCAGTCTGATTGGCACTGATTCACAAAAATCCGTACATGTCTCAAGCTCTTGGTTGACTCGTTCAGTTTGTCCATCAGTTTGAGGGGTGGTAGGCTGTGGAATAGGCTGGTTGAATCCCAAGGAGCCGGTATAATTCCCGAGTGAAATGGCTTGCAAACTGTGATCCACGATCTGAGATGATTCTCTGTGGGAGTCCATGATGCTTCCACACATCCTTAAAAAAGATCCGAGCTGCAACCACAGAGTCAACAGTTTTGTGTGTGGGCAGGAAATGTCCCCGCTTTGTCATGAGATCTACAATTACCATAACTGAATCATACCCTTGAGATTCAGGTAGGTCAACTATGAAGTCAACACTGGTTGTATCCCATCAGTCTGCTGGTGTGGTGTTTGGGTGTAATTCCCCAATTGGCATTCGACACTGGAACTTGGTGCATATACATGTGTCACAGGTCTTGACATATTGCCCTATATAATGTGATATGCCTGGCCACCAAAAGTTGCGACTTACTAGCTCTAAAGTCTTCCATTGTCCTGCATGGCCAGCAACCCGAGAGTCATGGTGCTGTTCCACAATCCTATGCCTTAGTTCTGGGTCGGTTGGGACATATATTTTACCCCAATACAACAACAATCCATCTTCCTCTGACCATTCCATTAATCTGATAGATTGGCCACCAGATTTCTGGAGTTCCTTCACTGCCTTGATCTCCGCTTCCTCCTGTTCACCCTTCTCATTTCCTTGGCAAATAGCAGTGAGGAATTCACATTCTGGCCCATGTATTGATACGCCCTCTATGGCTCAAATTGCAAAGAACTCTGGCTTACGTAGAGTGATGTTTGAGTTGTCTCCTTCACCTGAACCATGGTCAGACCGGTGAGAGAGTGCATCTGTTTTACCCATAGAGCACCCTGGTCAGTGGTGCAGTTGGAAATCAAAACATGCCAGGAACAGCGACCATCGGGCCTGTCTTCAGTTTAGCTTTTTTGAGGACATGAAGTACTTGAGGTTTTTGTGATCAGTCCATACCTCCACTGAGTGCCGTACCCCCTCTAGGAAATGTCTCCACTCATCAAAGGCATGAATCACTGCCAGCATCTCTTTGTCATGGATCTCATAATTGTGTTCAACAGCTGACAGGCTTTTTGAGTAAAAGGCAACAGGATGCCACTTTCCATCATCCAGCTGTTGTGAGAGGACTGCTCCAGTGGCATAGTCTGATGAGTCAACTTCAACTCTAAATGGTTTTGAATCATCAGGCATTGTCAGAATTGGTGCATTTGTAACCAGATCCTTGAGGAGAAGGAAGGCATTGTCCTCTGTCATGGTCCACCTCCAGTTGGTTTCCTTTTTTGTGAGATCAAACAGTGGTCGTGCATGGTGGGAGAAATCTGATATGAATCACCTATAGAAGTTGGCAAAACCAAGGAATGCCTGTACCTCTTTCCAACTGGTAGGAGTGGGCCAGTCACGTACACCTGACACCTTGATTGGGTCCATCTCCGCTTGGTTTTCAGAGATGACTAGACCAAGGTATTCAATCTTTGTCTTTTCAAACTCACATTTCTCTGGCTTAAGGTAGAGCTTATACTCGTGAAGACACTCTAGAACCAGTAATAGGACATGCCGATGTTCCTCAAGCGTCCTGGTGAAAATGAGAATGTCATCCAGGTAGACACAGACAACTCCTTCTGCAATCAAATCTCGGAAGATGTCATTCATCATAGTCTGAAAGGTTTCTGGGCTATTAGTGAGGCCAAAAAACATGACTAAGGGTTCAAACAACCCTCTATTTGTTCGGAAAGCAGCCTTCCACTCATCACCATCCTTAATGCGAACATTGTTGTAGCCCCATCTGACATCAAGTTTTGTGAAATATCGTGCCCCTTTTAATCGATTCACCAGTTCTGAAATAAGTGGGAGTGGATATCGATTTTTTATTGTTTGGGCATTCAATGCATGATAGTCTTGTACAAGTTGAAGGGAGCCATCCTTCTTCTTGATGAAGAAAACTGGGGATGCCATAGGTGACTTAGAAGGACGTATCTGACCAGTTGCAAGGTTTTCAGCAATAAAAATATCCAGCTCTGTCTGTTCATTGAGGGACATAGGGTAGACCTTGCAATTGGTTGACTTTGCATCAGGGATTAGTTCAATTGCATGGTCCCAAGGTTTTCTATCAGGCAATGAATTAAATGACTCCTTGGAGAACACATCTTCAAAGGTGTGGAGATACTTAGGGACAATGTCTCGAAAACCTTTTGGGCTCGGTGTATTAAACCTTGCACTAGCCTCTGCTAGTCACTGAGACACTGTGGCCGATGCTCAAATCTGACTTGGAGTCAGTTCTGGGTGGAGCACTGTGACAAATACCCGATCTCCATCTTCAATTAAGTCCTCTATTTGGTCTTCAACCTCATCAGACTGATCAGGTAGTAAATCAGGAATTGGCTCTTCTGTTTCCTCAGATGTGAAGACTGGGGCAGGGGCATCTCTACAAGCTTGTAAACATCTAATCTCTTCACATGCCCTGAGGGTTGAGATTTTACACTCTTTACAGTGTGGGTTACAATGGGTCATTTTGACTTCTTGTGTCTGCCAATTGATCTCTGGGTGATGATCCTGAAGCCAGGTATAGCCAAGTAAAAGGGATTCCTTCCCAAGCTTGGTGACTGCAAACAATGCCTTTTCTGAGTGATCCTTGTAGTGGAGGACCAACTCAGCAACTTCGGTGATTGAACCTGCTTCATTGGGTGTCCCATCAACATTGTATACATGAATTGGGTAGATGAGTGATCGTGTGGCAATTCCGTTTTCATGCACATAGTCTCGGTCAATGAATAGACCAGTTGCACCACAATCAACCAATGCACGAGTCGATCAGAGAAGACCAGTGTCAGTTGTTTGGAGCTCGACTTTTAGGTGTAATGATTTGGCAGTTGCCGTTGAGGCAATAATGAGAGATTTTGGAAGACGATGTTCCCAAACTGGTCTTCTACGATGTGAATGGACTGAGAAAGACTTGGGAATTCCAGTGTCCTCACTCAACAGAGGTTCAACTTCTGATGTATTAACTGTACATACATCATCAACAGAGAGGACACTGAATCTATTTGAAAGTGGCAGCGAGGGCATACCCTTCACTCGCTGCAGTTGGGAAAACCCAAAACAGGCTGTAGATCAGCCCCTCAAGGAGAGTCATCTGCTTCGGCCACCCTACTACAGGCAATTCGGACATCCACTTCTGCAAGAAGGATGTCCATGGCCATGTCCTGTCCCTCTTCATCAAGGCTAGTAAGTAGGGAGCAGATTCTTTGTAGTTTTCGAGGGCAGTCATGACTGATATGACCCAGCTGATGACACTCAAAACAGAGTGTTGAGGGAAGACCCCGGCCTTTGGTCACATCAACATCCACCACGTTGATCGGCCTAGAGGAGGGTAGTGTCGACGTAGGATGTGGGGGAAGTGGGGGGACAACGCAAGGGAATGTCGAAGGTTTCAGTGTGACTGGTCATGTTGTGATGCCTGCTGAACGAAAAATTTTGTTTGCATTTCAGTTTCGGTCAAAGCGGGAAGCGGCGTCGTACCAGCCTTGCTCGTTGTCGTCCTTCAGGTGGTTCTCCATCGTCGCAACCTGGGTCTGGATATTTGGTAAGAGGCTGTGTCGATATTTCATTACAATGGCTAATGCGTCTTTGTAACCTGCAAGGTCAACGAGTTCACAAAACCCGTCTGTGTACTCGTCGACCATTCTTCTGGCTTGATGGTACATCGTTCCTTCTAACTTGATACAGGCCGTAGCTGCTTCGTCAGCTGGAAAGAACTTACGCTCAAAGGTCCCCACAAAGGTCTCCCACAAAGGCACTGCATCTCCTTGACTCCATGACTTCATGAGCCGATTTGCAAAAAGAGCGGCTCAACCGGTCTTCATGAACGACACCCATTGAACCTTCGTCTCGTCCGTCTGGAACTTCGACCCATTCATGCTGATGTACAGCAGACACGAGTTGTAGAAGGTATGTCCACCAGATCGATCACCATCATATGTGTTCGGAAGTGGAACCTTCAGACCTGAGTTGGTCGAAACGGCAGCAGAGGTCGATGTAGGTAACGTGGGCGGCTGTGGAGGATTCATTGGTGGTTGTGTTTGTACAGTGAGTTGCTGAAGAATTTGCTGCAACAGGTCTGTATTTTGCTTCTGGGAGGCTTGGAGATCTCGAATGTCATTACTGTGCTGTTCCAGCACCTGGTGGGGATCGGTAATAGAAGTTGACATAATAGTAAAAATGAAGGGAGGGGACCGCACGTAAACTCGAAGTAGATTAGATCTGTATAAATGTTTGAACTCGCGATCTTGAATATGGTTCGAAAAATAGTGGCGGTAACTCCGGTCACTCAATGTGAGACTTTTCTTCTGTAAGGGCGACTCTCTAGACCACACTGACTCACACTATGACTGAGTTGGGGCACCAGCAGAGGGAATCCGAAGTAAGTTTTATACCTATCTATTATATACATACAATGTACATTATTACTTACCTAGCAGAGGGAATCTGAAGAGAAAAGTCTAAGGAATCCTCGGCTAGCGAGTGACTAACTAAAGGTGTAGCTGAGTTTGAAAATGTGATAAAAACAAAGTACTCTTATCCTTGACTTATGAGACTATATTAAGGAAGGTCAGGGATGAATTTAGAAAACTTGAGATTGTCCCCTGACACTCCACTCCCCCTCCATTTCCCATTATGGTTTATGATTTGTCACTATTCAGACTCTGCTCCATTCTGTCCCATTCCTAACACCAATTTGGTGTTTACTATTCCCATTTTATGTTTTGCTCATTTCGTTTCATTATTACTGGATTTGGTATGACATTTACTCCACGGTCTATTTAAACTGGCAGATGTTGTACATACAATCCAGTCAGAAAATCGGCTTAGATTCCCCCTAGTAATCTAATACATTTTCCACTCTAAAACCCTACTTGAATCACACCGCTCACACTAGTCGGAGCCCATGGGCTCCGGCGCATCTATCTCTCTCACCACTCTCGACTCATGACCCACGACATCTGACCTACAACCCCTCGACCCACGACCCCTGCCCGGTGTGAGGAGTATGCTTTTACCACAGTATCATTGTGGTAAAACACTCCTTTTATTTCATTTATATTTTACATATTTTATTCATATTTTTCTATCTTTCATATTCTTCGAATATTGCATACTTCATTAGTTCAAAGCATTGTGTATACTTGTGGGTGCACTCAGCACCAATTAGAACTCAGACACACTTTAACCCAAGAACCACCACTCGTAAGACATAAACTAGGTCTACTACGAGTGGTGATCAGGGTAACGTGTCAGCTACCACTTAGGTAGCATTATCTGAACTACTGAACACTTCTGGCCTCGAACTGTAATAGTCGAGGCCTCCACTCGAACCATCGCACTCGTTGACTCCTTCGTCATCTCGTGCTCTTTCTCTCACTTTCTCTTATATTGCATCGAATAGGTCAATATTCTTCCTTTCTACTCATTTCTTCGTATATAGAACGGTCAGAACTTCCACCACTCTTCACAGTGGTGATCCGGGCCGGACCGTACTTTCCCTACGAAGAAAATCTTATATTCAAATATGAAATTCTAACTATACAGCTGCGAGGTGTCAACATTTGCAACTTCGCAAAAGGGTGTCTGGAACTCCTTGCACGCTGAGCGTTGCGAATCTGGTCAAATGGAAGGTAACTCGAACTTCGAGCAGTCGAGTCCCTTGGAAAGGCAAAATGCTCGCATCTTCATAAAGGATACCCTGGTCTTCCCGCCGAGACAAGTTATGCTGGAGCATTGTGGCCAACTACTTTATTCGGAGCCTGTCAATGTGAAGTGGAGCTCCTATTATGCTTCTCGAGTTTCGAGGGATAAGGTTGTCATTGCCACAAAGGATTACAAGACAAGGTACCCATCCATGCCTACGAGAATAGCCATCTGGCTGGGAAGGTACCATGGCATCATATCGGCACACGATTTATTCACTTGGCCTGGAACTCTCGACGAGGTAACAAAGTTAATCCCAAGGTGGTCAAATGAAGTGATGCTTTTCCGAGAAAAGGGAATAGCGGGTATCAAGATGGAACTGTTCATTCTGCTGTCCGATTTACTTTGTGTGCATGATGATTTGCTACAGATTATGCATGTACTGCTCGGAGGGGACCACATCGTGCCAAGGGTTGATACGGATTTCATATACATTCAAACATTGAATGAATCCATATACGGTAAACCCTCGAATGTGTGTTTCGCCTACTTCACTCTCAGGTCAAGATTGATGCGCAACCTGGAGAGATGTAACAAGATGATGGCAGAATGTTACGACCGTGTCGTAACCCATGTCGCAACCCGATGGTCTCCGAATACTACAGTCTATCAATGTTCGAAGTTATTGATCAAGTCATCATTTCGGCAACCTTCGGAACACCGACACTGACGTATACCTTCGCGGCGATCAAACCTCGTTTACGCCCCTGTCAAATATACTCTACCATCTGGTTATGCTTTGATACGTCCCCTTTTCATTATGATGATCCGTTTTACTCTATGTTTCACACATGCCCATATATACCTGTAGTCCGTGGACTATTCCCTTTTCTCATAATTCCGCTCTCGGCTAAATCTCGGCTTCCGAACTTATCGTAACTTTCCGGTTCCTAGTCAAGCTTATTTGTCAATGCCGTTTTCCGCTCTTCCCTTAGTTAGTAGTTTCTAGACGCCGATAACTCGTATATAAGACCCATTGTAATGTAACTACTAGACAATCAGAATATCGACTTAGATCGACTTAGAATATCGACTTAGATCGACTTAGATACCCTCTAATTTCCGACTCCATTATCTATTCACGACCACCACATTCCGACTCCATCCGATTTACGATTCAACCTACATTTACGACTTCAACCTCTAATCTCCGACTCTCAGTCCCCGACACTCTCAGTCTCTGACTGTCTCAGTCTCCGACTGTCTCAGTCTCCGACTGTCTCAGTCTCCGACTGTCTCAGTCTCCGACTGTCTCAGTCTCCGACTGTCTCAGTCTCTGACTGTCTCAGTCTCTGACTGTCTCAGTCTCTGACTGTCTCAGTCTCCGACTCTCTCAGTCTCTGACTCTCTCGGTCTCCGACTCTCTCAGTCTCTGACTCTCTCAGCCTCCGACTCTTGGTCTCCGACCCCTCAACCCAACCCTCAACTTATCCTTCAGTTTCTGATCGGTAGTTTACCGAGAGGTTTACTTGACAGGACTAGTTTTCGCCTGCCCGAAATTTAAGGACACCTGACGGTAACTTGCGAGGGCGCAGCACATAAGCTGAAGCCAAGTCCTTCCGTTCGGTCCCTGTCGGCCAGCCGACATCTGTCAGTTTCTGCTCTTAACACAGAATTGCTCAATGGGTTTGATGAGCCAACACAAACACCCTCTGGTCCCTTTCATGAAGAATGTCCTGGAATCTATGCCAGATCAACTGCCAAAAATGGACAGTCGTCTTTCTCAAATGTGTCTGCAGAAAAGATCACAGCCAAAGTCGTCTCCAGTTCCCCATCATCCTCAGGTCGAGATTCGCAGTGTCCTGACAAATCTCGCCATCCATCACCTATCCATCCTATCCCATTTACTCCGCCGAGTGGACCCTCCAATAAGTTGTCCAATAGCTCGAATGATTGGGACTGCAGTAAAGGGTTGGAAACTGGGGGGCAGAAATCAGACGATGGTTCTGACAATAGAAAAGGCTCAGAACAGGACTCACCAACGGTAAAGGCATCCCATCTTGCAGGACTCGACAAAAGCTTTCCCATGGAGATACCACTGGGAAGTCATCAACACAAGCCCCTAATTACAGCATGGGGGGCACTGACAAGGTTTCTGCGAATGGAAGTCAATCATGGACACACCGCGAAGGATACCCCTCGACAGACCAAGCCAAGGACGGATACATTTCCATTCGACCCAGGGCGCTCCCTCGAAAGATTACATCAAGTAGGGGACAATCATTATGTTGCGAGATTGTTCTGGAACAACAGTATCGCAACAGGGGGGCAGTAGAGGGGGTATAGGAGAAGGCACATATGGGATCATCACCTATTGCCAGCAAGAGCATGCAAACGACTTTGTCACCACTCTCGCTGATAGAACAGTCGAGAGTGGGGTGCAGTGCGTGAGCGCATAGGTGCAAGTGTGCGGGAGTATGGGTGCGGTGCATGGATGCAGGTGTGGCAGCATGCAAACGACTGCGTCACCAGTCTCACCAATGAAATGGTCGAGAGCTGGATGCAGTGCGCGAGCATGCTGCGAGAGTGCGCAAGTGTGGCGCATGGCGCGTGGGTATGGTTTGAAGACGCAGGTGTGCGCAGGTCCGGTGCGTGGGCGTGGTTTGAAGGCGCAATTGCGCGGGTGTGCAGGTGCGGCGTGTGGGCGTAGTTTGAAGATGCCAGTGCACTGCACGACACGTGAATGTGCGCGCGCGCAACGCGTGAAAGTGCGCACGTGCGACGCGTGAGGGTGCATGCATGTGGCGCGTGGATGTAGTGCACGTGTGCAGGGCGTGGACGTGATGCGCGGGGCATGAACGTGATGCACGGGGCATGGACGTGATGCGTGGGGCATGGATGTGATGTGTGGGGCATGGATGTGATGCGCGGGGCATGGACGTGATGCGCGGGGCATGGACGTGATGCGCAGGGCATGGACGTGATGCGCAGGGTGTGGACGTGATGCATGGGGCGTGAACGTGATGCGCACGGTGTGTGGAGGCACATGGACGTTAGTGATTGGCAAGGCCTGGCCCGGCCTAAAGCCCCCCGGCTTGGGCTCAGCTTTCACGGCCTGGGCCTACCAATATCTCAGGCCGGGCTTTGAGAGAGGGCCTGGGCCCGGCCTGGCCTGGCTTGGGCCCCAGGCCGCGGTATAACAGATTTTTAAACTTGTAGTCTACTAATAAAATCAAATAAACTTTTCAAAAATATTATCAATTTATATTACACATAAATTTCCTCTTCATCAGAGGATAGCTCAACTTCAAGCAATGCAGCCTCTGAATCCCCGCTCTGTAAACTTGTTTCGATTTCTTCGTCACTCTCAATATCCATCTCAAATGAAGAGGAAGGCATTGGAGGATGGATGAGGAGGTCCTTTTGAATTGCACATTTGACAACTTGAAGTGCTTCAACAATGTCATTTTTTAAACGGTTTCGACGGCATGTGAGTGTAATGCCACCCGCCAAAAATGCCCTCTCACTAGATACGGAGGAAGCCATAATGGGAAGATAATCCAGGGCTAAGGATGCCCATACTGGATATCTATCACAATTAGCCTGTTTTAAAAATTAAGGATATGAAATAAATAAAATTGCGGTTAAAAAACTTACACCCCACCATTCCACAATTCCCTTCGATTCTGGGACTACCTCTTGAGTTTGAAACCAGCGCTGGTACTTACGCATCCAAGGTGATGCACTTAAGGAAGCTTCGTCATCGTCGTCGTCATCACTACTTTCGAGTTCAAGTAAAAGCTGCGATAATTTTGTGGTTTTTGGGTATTTAGGCTGAATGACGGGAGCACCATTTCCATATAACTTTATGTACCATTCCCGAAACTATAAAAAAAAATTAGTGATTGAAAGTCGAAAAACACACATTCTCACTATTTTTTCAACACGCTCAAGTGCCCGAGTTTTTAATTCGGCACCCCAGTACTTCTTGAAATGCTGCGCTTTTTGTGAGGGATTAAGCACTGTGAAAATCAGGGACTATGAAGTGGGACAGATCAGTATAATGTATATGACATACCCATGGCAATGAGATAGGCATGGGATTCCTCAGTTTTGTTATAGTACTCAGCAATTTTTGCAATTCTGGCTCCTAGGGGTGAAATAAACAGTGGGCTACACTTAGAATGATGCTTTGTCCATGCAGCATGCAATCCCTCAAGTGCGGGAATTGCCAAATAAAGCGTAGGATAATTTTCCGATGAGAAGGCTTGTTGTGCAGCGTCTGCATACTGATAAAACCAATTCAATGGGTAATTGGATGACGTGAAATTGAATAAAATACTTACACTTATTAATTCTCGAAATTCCTGGATCTCGTCCCATTCTGCCGTATCCAATGCAATTCAACGAAGTTTTGCATGCCTTGTGATGTCGTTCTCTTCGGCTGTTATGTCAAATATAAAGCGGTCCACATGCTGTAAACCAATATAAAATATCAGAATAACTAAGTATCATCTCTGTTTTAATACTTACATCCCGTAAAAGATATGCCCGGTTCACCATAACAAAAGTAGATGACCAACGAACTGGCATATCTAATAACAGTGTTTGTGGCCGATCAGAGCCTTTGTCCTTTTGTAGTTTGAGAAATAGATCTTTTCTTTTACTTGAGCTTCGAACCTGAAGTATTATAGATAGTATCAGCGTGAACAGAATGCATATTTAATCACATACCTTCACAACTATGGCACGAACCATCCCCAATACATCCTTCTTGTCACCTGTGCCTTGAGTCGGAAGGTGTGCTTCTGGGTCATGTGGGTTGTAGTGTTTAGCACCCGAATATGTCGAGATAATTGCTTGAGTGGCCAAATTAATGACATGTGCAAGGCAACTGAAATTTTAATATTATTTAATGTTAGTATTGTATAAAGCAGACATAATGAAAAACTCACCGAATCCGATGTTCTTTCCAATCGTATTTTTCACCTGTTGCTCCTTCAAAAAGGACCATGAACTCTCTCATCATTGTGCCATTGTTTGCTGCATTGTCAGAGGTGATCCAACCAGTCTATTAAATTATATTAAATAATGGCTTGTGACATTGTAATTGTTATATGTACTTACTTTTTTGATAATATTAACCCGGCTGATAAGTTTGAATAGTGCCATTGCAAGCCGCTTGCCACTGTGTGAGCAGTTCATCTTTGTAAACCCAATTAGTGAGGCTTGTAGGGTCCATGTTTTTGAATTGGTCCATTCAATCCAGTGTGCCGTGACAGCAAAGTATGAGTCCACATTACTTGCCTGCCAGCAGTCACACGTGAATGAAACTTTGCCCTTGACCGTTGGGCCCTGAAATAAAGTTTTTAGCTCAAAACTTTGATATTTAAAAAGAAACTAAGACTCACATTTATTCTCTCCTTGATATCAAGTAGGTGTTGCCTAAAAAGTGATATAATTCCTTCCCGGGTAGCCTTTTGTGCTGGAATCTTACCCCATTCGTGGCGCAAGAAGCAATATTAATCATTTCTTTAAATTTTGGATGATTCAAGGCTTGAATTGGCTTTGGAATCAATGTTATTGCTAAATAAAGTAAAGATTTAATAGTGTAATAACATACTTGATCTGTCTCAATCAACCACTCCAAAGCGGCCTGCTTAAAAGCCTCATCTGAGTATTGAATAACATTTTTAGCTGGGCCAACTGGTTTGAAATGGTCAGTGACGCTGGACTGAGTCAATATTTCTTCTCTCATTTTTAAGAGATGCTTTGGGAGTTTGTTTGTTGTTCCGGGTGTCTCTTTAACCCATTTAACGTAAGCACCCTGTCACCATATAATTAAAATTTATAATCAATAAAGAGATATCATAAAGTTTACATACTATGTGATTTGATTCGAGATGTCGGCGCAAAGTTGTCACCTCGTTAGTAATTGAGCTGTCACTGAAAAAATTTTGATTTATTTAATTAAAAATGTAGCTGTGATGTACTCACTGACAAATGTTGCATTTTCTTCTTTTTTTCCCATTAATGGTGCTGGGGGCATGAAAAAAATGATCTATATCTCTGGTCTTATTTTTGTTCTTCATCATTTCCTCTCCAATCTCTTCAATTCCATCCATGTCATTGCATATCACATCCTTACGGGCATCTGAGACTGAAATAATATTTAAATAGATTATATTACTTGTTTTAAATATATTTGAATTTCAAAAAACACACCATTGACAGCGGCAGTGATAGCCGACTTGATTTTTTTTTTCTCAGGTCCTGTTTCACATACAATCTTGTCTATTGGTAGGCTATGTTTCAATAAATGTTTTGATGCCGTTTCAGTGGTGGGCACATCAGCTGGCCCGGGGCATGTGGAAGATGATTTAACTACTAAACTTGGCGGAAGTTGCCTCAATTCTATGTTATTCGGATCACGGAGCACTCGGTTCATCGTACGGATCCGTGCTGAGCGCCCTGGAGACTTACTTGGCTGTCCCAGGCAAGGTTTTGACTTTGGCAGCATTGTGTACAAGGGAGTTGGAATAGAAATTGAACGGTGGCTTACATTATACAGAAGACACTCTGACGATCCTTGACCATGCGGTACCTTGTCCTTACCTTGTGGCCACTAGCAGGCCGCGGCTTGGCGGCCCGGCTTGGGCTTAAAATATCTCAGGCTGGGCCCAGAGTGGACGGCCTAAGTACGGCTCGGCCTGGGCTTTTCAGGGCCCAGCTCAGCCGGCCCACGGCCTGAGGCCGGGCCTTGCCAATCACTAGTGGACGTGGCGTGGGGATGTGGCGCGTGCGTGCGGTGTGTGGAGGTGCATAGAGGTGGTGCGTGTGCACGACGTGTGGACGTGCGTGCGCGTGATGCATGGATGTGCGTGCGCGTGACGCGTGGATGTGCGTGCACGCGACGCGTGGAGGTGCACGCGTGGTGTGGATGTTGTGCATGCGCACGGGGTGTGGACGTAGCGCGTGCGCGTGCCACATGGATGTGGTGCGCACGCGCGGCACATGGATGTGGGGGCACTGCACGGGTGCGCAAGTGCGCTACATGGGTGCACAAGCACGCTGCGTGAGCGTGCCAGCACGTCGCGTGGGTGCATGAGGGTACACCGTATGGGTGCACGACTGCACAAGTGTGCGTGCACGGCGCGTGGACGTGGTGCATGCGCACGGCACATGGACATGGGTGTGCTGTGCATGGGTGCATAGGGACGGCGAGTGAGCACGGTTTGAGAGTACGCAACCGCGCTGCATGGGTGCGGGTCGAGGGCGTGCCGGCGCGCTGCGCGAGTGCGCAAAGTACGGGTGCATAAGTGCAGTCCATTGGCACGGTTCGAGGGTGCGCTGTGCGGGTGCAACGCGCATGCTAGGGTTTGAAAGGCAACTGGGCCAATGGAAACAGAGGGTGCTGCAGAGCAAGGCAACATAAGGGCGCAGATTTGAGTCACTGGGGAGATATCCTCCAAGTGACGAGCGATTGGGGCCGTGGGCCTACTTTCAAAGGACCATCCCATGGTGCTGTGAAGAGTCAGTGCTAGAAAATCTTACCCAGTCCCTCCAACAACAAGGAGATGGTGTGAGGTCGACAGTGGAACACGAGACAAACTAAAGGACTGACTTCCAAAACTTGTGGACACATGTGGACACAGGGCCGTGTCACCTCACAACGAAGCCTTCACACCGGCTCAACTTTCAATGTCATCTACTCTTAGCTTTCCCCTCTGCTAAAGCTTTGTACTGAAATAGTTGAAGCTTTGCTTTTTTGACCTTTGCAACTTATGGGTTTGGTGCGCACTGTTCAACTAGGTCCTTCCTCCCTCAGGGTTAAAAGCTTCGCACTGAATAGTCGAAGCTTTGCCTTTCTGACCTTCGCAACTTACGGGTTCGGTGCACACTTCAACAAGTGTGGCTAACGGTTCAGTTCAGCTTGGGTTCAGCATGCGACATTTTTCAACAAGGTATCCAGACATTCAGCAGATCTTCGATTTCACCTCCACCTGGTGCTCTTAGCATCTTCGATGCCTACAAAATACACTCATTGCTTGCAGTCAAATTCGCAATTCATGTCAATGTGCTTGTCACTCCCAGTCAAATTCACGAGCATCCTTCCCACACATGTCGACACACACAGACTCTTTCCTCTCCACCCCTCCATTTTACCTTTGTCGGTGGTCGACTAGCTACAAAAAGTTCAATAGCTTGCAGGGCAATACCTAGGTCAGATACATCTGGACAGAACTATTCGGTCCAACCTCAGTGCTGTATTTGAGTCCATCATCACAATTGTACTGAACTCAGTCAATTTCATGATTTTTTCTTTTTCCTCCAGACTCGCCTGCCTACTTGAAGCATTACTGGACACTTTCTAGACCTGCCATGGGCTAGACCTTTCAGGAACACAGACTGCAACCTAACTGTGCACAATAATGATTAATTTGCGAGATTGTGGTGGAATCACAATATCGCAAAGTGGGGGGCGGTTCAGGGGGTATAGGGTATACATCCTGGCATGCTGCTAGGTCCCATAGACTAGCAGCATGGAAAGATCCTAATCCCGAGTCTTACACTATCTCACCACAGCAAAGCATCATAAACCTCCTTCGGTACTCAGTTAAGGAGGAGGAGATTCCGATGGACTCTAATGATAGCTTACCCTCCTAACCCCAAGATGCACTGCCCAACGAGTTACATGACAGTCTGTCTGCCTACAGGACATCTACTATGAGGAATGCCTCATGTCCTGGAAGGAGACAATGTGGCAGTGTCTAGAAGGCTATCAAGTAGTCCATTTGCTGTTCGAGGACTGAAGGAGTGCTCGACTAGGGACTGAAGGAGTGCTCGACTAGGGACTGAAGGAGTGCTCGACTAGGGACTGAAGGAGTGCTCGACTAGGGACTGAAGGAGTGCTCGACTAGGGACTGAAGGAGTGCTCGACTAGGGACTGAAGGAGTGCTCGACTAGGGACTGAAGGAAAAGAATGGATCTATTTTTTTTCCCCTTCCCTTCCCTCCCTTTTTCCACATCGACATATCATCCCTCACCGCCCCTAAACTCACCAACCTCTCTTCAAATACTGGGGTCTTGGCACCTTGCATTTTGGGGGGCTTCACACAAGACACCTGGGGGGCATCCCCGAAGCTTTCCAGAACTTCGTATAGCACACCCCTTCGAACTGGGGGGCACTGTGAGGAGTATGCTTTTACCACAGTATCATTGTGGTAAAACACTCCTTTTATTTCATTTATATTTTACATATTTTATTCATATTTTTCTATCTTTCATATTCTTCGAATATTGCATACTTCATTAGTTCAAAGCATTGTGTATACTTGTGGGTGCACTCAGCACCAATTAGAACTCAGACACACTTTAACCCAAGAACCACCACTCGTAAGACACAAACTAGGTCTACTACGAGCGGTGATCAGGGTAACGTGTCAGCTACCACATAGGTAGCATTATCTGAACTACTGAATACTTCTGGCCTCGAACTGTAATAGTCGAGGCCTCCACTCGAACCATCACACTTGTTGACTCCTTCGTCATCTTGTGCTCTTTCTCTCACTTTCTCTTATATTGCACCGAATAGGTTAATATCCTCCTCTTCTACTCATTTCTTCGTATATAGAACGGTCTGAACTTCTACCACTCTTCACACCCGGACTCCCCAGAATTCCCGTCTGCCTGTCTGAAATTGGACAACACAATCTAGCGAGGGTGCAGCCCATAAGCTGAAGCCAAGTCCTACTGGATATTCCGCAGGTTTCTCTGGAGACCCGCCCTGTATGTATCCTAACAACCTGCTCCCATTACGGTCAAACAATCTGTCTGGACCCCCTGCACATCCAACCTGTCTATACCCGACATTGTCTCATGCACCAAGTCCCCAGACTCCACCCAGACTCCCAGAGCCCTCTAACTGAGCCCTGCTCCCATTATGGTCTAATGACCTGTCATGTTTCAGACCCCACTCCCATTCCATTCCATCCCTAATACATACCTAGTTTGGTATTTACTTGTTTTGTTTTGTGTTTAATAGTTCTGCCTCTCATTAATACCAGATTTGGTATTATTACATTTCACAGTCTATATAAGTCTGCTATATTCATGTACTTAGAATCCAGTTTCAATCTCGAACAAGTTACTCCCTTGAACAAGTTACTCCCTTGAACAAGTTACACCCCTGATCCAGTCTCTGTCCTCTTATCTGTCTGCACACTCGATTCCCGGAACTCCCACGGGAACTCCGAAATCTACATCTCCTTGTATGTGTTCTGTCAGCTCAAAATATGGACACCCGAATGAGTGTATGAGGGTGCAGCCCATAAGCTGAAGCCAAGTCCATCTCAGCATTACTCTCTGGTGATTATTCTGATACCACACTCCCTTGTACTACTAATCCCCAGAAACTTCCCGGACTTATTACCTAGGGACTCTGTGGGACAATTTCCCAGAAGAGGTGTTTGTTCAGAATAATTACTGGAAACCTCTGCGGGACTTCCTCGAAACTTATCTCTTTTGTTTGTGAACTTAACACCTAATACCAAATTTGGTGTTTGATAATCTGATTTCATGGTTACTTGTTTGGATCTCATTATTACCAGATTTGGTATTGCATACACTCAGCAGTCTATATAAACTAGCTAATGATTGTACATACAATCTGGTCAGAAAATCAACTAAGTTTTCAGCTTAGATTTCCCCCAGTAATCTCATTACATCTTCTGCTCTATACCTCTCTTTGAAACACACCACTATTTATCTCATTGGAGCCCACAGGCTCTGACCTATCTATCACTTGACCTCCAACTTATCACCACCTGACCCCTTGACCTCCATGGGCTTCCGGCAGTCAACCCTCCGACCTCTCAACCCACCAACTACTCCCGGACTCCCTGGGATTCCCATCCACCCATCTGAAATTGGATGACACAATCTCACGAGGGTGAAGCCTATAAGCTGAAGCCAAGTCCTACCGGCTTTTCTGTGGGTGTCTCCAGAAACCCTCCAATAAGCTCTGTGCACACTCCTCAACACCTCACAGCTACCCCTTAGGCTTATTAAATAATAATAAATCTAATAAGTATCCTTATCCTTACTGAAATCCCTGGCCAACACTTAGATTATTCAAGGCCCATACCTAAGTTTATTAAATTAATCAAGTATAAGCACTCAATTAATCCAATACAAATTATTGTCTCTGTTAATAAATTATTTAACACCTTGTTAAATATCTATTAATAGTTATAAATAAGCATTTAAAAAACCGAAGCTTTATATCAAGTCTCTGCCAAGTTACTGTGCATACATTATATTCAGCTTCCAGCCCCTATTCTCAAGGAATAGCTGTTTATTTGCTAAAGAGTCATATACAGTTCTATTGAACCTTTCAATAATCAAAATAAGCATTGATTTTAGTTGTTTAAGCTTAATAGCACAACTAATTAATCTATCAGTATTTAAATTACTGGATCTTTGCTTATTTTATTGTTGAAGCTCTGTGACACTATATGTACATAGCATATGTATATTGAGCTATCTAAGAGAAACCCCTAAATACATTACAAATTCACCAATGCATTCATTTTCTTGCACAACATGCTGGTGTTGTAACACATAGTGCAACTAAAAAATTGAAAAATTGAAAAAAATTCAACAAAAGAAGAAAACTTATGAATCTTTTAACCTAATTGCAAATTCCCATTGCATCTGAAGACCTTCTTGCATCACCTTGTCAAATGGCACATTACAATCAATCAATTGCTTTTTGGGAATTTCTAAAAAAAAAACTAATTAACACTAATTCCAAGAAGACAAAAATTGGCACTTACCAAGGTCATCAACCACAATATGTATTATCACTTCCAAAACCACAAAATTCACATTCCAAATGAAAACCTTCAAATTTGATGTCAGACATGTGATTGATGGAGAAGATTGATGATGAAAGTTTTTCAAACCCCAACCCCATGGGCTTGGTCACAAAGGGAGGATACTGTCACAACTATCACAAAATGTCAAAAATATACAAGATCAAGTTCAACAACTCTTTGACTCAACTTCAACTAACCTTTCACTTGATGAACATTTGACTTCATTTGACAGCTTTGGTTAACCTTCATATTGTCTCACTTTGATGTCACAAATGATTTCATTCTTAAGTCATAACATTGTCATAGGTAAAAGATGAAAGGTATAAAAGGACAATGATAGGAGTGAGGGAAGTTAGTCAGGAAATCTGCACCACAACCTGCATCCTTATTATTGTATTACTAATTTGGCTTCAATGTGACATCTCTTTGACATAATTATTCATGAGCTTCTGTGTCCTATAATTGCCTCATGCTTTATTGACGGATGAATTAATACTTTGTCAAATGAGGCTTCCATACTTAATTTGATAGAATATTGTTTGATTAATATTCAACTTTATGGAGAAAACTCCAGTTCATGTCAACTCCACAATTTGTGTGCCAAGTTTTAAGCCAGAGCATATCTGGATGTTCTGGGCCAAGGTATTGCTTATATCACTCCAGGACCTGCACTCACACCTCTGTAGCCTCAGTGTATTTTCCCAAAATCCACAATGTGCATGCTAACTTTGCCATGGCATGCAATGTATCTCAATGATCTGGCCCAAGGAACTCCCTGCAAGTCTCCAGGACATGCACTTCAAGCCCTTGAGCTTCAGTATACAATGTCCCTGCCAAGTTTTCCATAATCCACAATGTGCATGCCAAATTTGTCATGGCATTGAGTGTATTTGGATGCTCTGGGCCAAGGAATTGCTTGTGTGCCTCCAGGACCTGCATTTGCAGCCCTTGAGCTTCAGTATATTTTCCCAGATTCTGCAATGTGTCTGCCAGGTTTCCCATGACCCATAATGTATGTGGATGTTCTGGGCCAAGGCATTGCTTATATCCCTCCAGGACCTGCACTTGCAGCTCTTGAGCCTCAGTGTATTTTCCCAAACTCCCCAATGTGTATGCTAAATTTGCCATGGCATGTAATGTACATTGATTATCTGGCCTAAGGAATTCCCTGCAGGTCTCCAGGGCCTGCACTTCAAGCCCTTGAGCTTCAGTATATTTTCCCAGATTCCGCAATGTGCCTGCCAGGTTTCCCATAATCCACAATGTATCTGGATGTTCTGGTCCAAGGCATTTCTTGCGTCCCTCCAGGACCTGTATCTCCAGCTCTTGAGCTTCAGCATATTTTCCCAAATTCTGCAATGTGCATGCCAAATTTGCCATGGCATTGAGTGTATTTGGATGCTCTGGGCCAAGGAATTGCTTGTGTGCCTCCAGGACCTGCATTTGCAGCCCTTGAGCTTCAGTATATTTTCCCAGATTCTGCAATGTGTCTGCCAGGTTTACCATGACCCATAATGTATGTGGATGTTCTGGGCCAAGGCATTGCTTATATCCCTCCAGGACCTGCACTTGTAGCTCTTGAGCCTCAGTGTATTTTCCCAAACTCCCCAATGTGCATGCTAAATTTGCCATGGCATGCAATGTACATTGATGATCTGGCCCAAGGAATTCCCTGCAGATCTCCAGGGCCTGCACTTCAAGCCCTTGAGCTTCAGTGTATTTTCCCAGATTCTGCAATGTGTTTGCCAGGTTGCCCATGACCCATAATGTATGTGGATGTTCTGGGCCAAGGCATTGCTTATATCCCTCCAGGACCTGCACTTGTAGCACTTGAGCCTCAGTGTATTTTCCCAAACTCCCCAATGTGCATGCTAAATTTGCCATGGCATGTAATGTACATTGATGATCTGGCCCAAGGAATTCCCTGCAGGTCTCCAGGGCCTGCACTTCAAGCCCTTGAGCTTCAGTATATTTTCCCAGATTCCGCAATGTACCTGCCAGGTTTCCCATAATCCACAATGTATCTGGATGTTCTGGTCCAAGGCATTTCTTGCGTCCCTCCAGGACCTGTATCTCCAGCTCTTGAGCTTCAGCATATTTTCCCAAATTCCGCAATGTGCATGCCAAATTTGCCATGGCATTGAGTGTATTTGGATGCTCTGGGCCAAAGAATTGCTTGTGTGCCTCCAGGACCTGCACTTCCAGCCCTTGAGCTTTGGTGTATTTTCCCAGATTCCGCAATGTGTCTGCCAGGTTTCCCATGATACATAATGTATCTGGATGTTCTGGGCCAAGGCATTGCTTACGTCCCTCCAGGACCTGCACTTGCAGCTCTTGAGCCTCAGTGTATTTTCCCAATCTCCACAATGTGCATGCTAAATTTGCCATGGCATGCAATGTATCTCGATGATCTGGCCCAAGGAATTCCCTACAGGTCTCCAGGGCCTGCACTTCAAGCCCTTGAGCTTCAGTATATTTTCCCAGATTCCGCAATGTGCCTGCCAAGTTCCCCATAATCCACAATGTATCTGGATGTTCTGGTCCAAGGCATTTCTTCCATTCCTGCAGAACCAGTATCTCTAGCTTCTGAGCTTCAGTGTATTCTGCCAAGTTTCCTAATGTCCATGCCAAATTTGCCATGGCATTGAGTGTATTTGGATGCTCTGGGCCAAGGAATTGCTTGTGTGCCTCCAGGACCTGCACTTCCAGCCCTTGGGCTTCATTATATTTTCCCCACTTTCTCCAAATGTGTGCCATCTCTGCCATCATCAATATTGAATGTTGATGCTCTGGACCCAGGATCCATTTTCTGATGGCCCATACCTGTTGACAAAGTCTGCTACCACGTTCCCAGTAACAATTCTTAATAAGCTCTGTTATATGAGCACACTGCTCATCATCAAAGTAGCATAATTCAGCCTCCACACTATAATTATAATATGCCATCAAGTGGGGTAATATCATTCTATCAAAGTGCTGCAAATGCCCAACCAAATCTTCATGCACATTGATTGAATTTACAATCAAAGCTCGTGCTGCAGCCAAATATATTCCCTGGTTCTCATTCACAACTTTGTCTCTTGCCCATATCTGTACTACAGGATGAATGGACCATGAGAGCCTGGAGGGAATATGTGATATCAGTGAATAATCACATAGTAGTTGCATTGCTGTTCTGAACCTTGTGGGGATCCATTCACAATTTTTGTCACATTTAAGGAACTGAATTGGAAGATCCTGCCTTGTATTTCTTAACCGGGAATCTTGGATGTACCACTCTGGTGCCTTAGCAGCCCTCTTGAATATTTCCTCCATAATATCTTGATGATGAAAAAAGCCCAGCATTTTGAGAAGAAATAATGCATCCTTAGCTACATCTCCCTGTACACTTTTCTTGTCTATCAAATCATATGAGATATTTAATGTTTCACAAACTGTCTGGTTATACAATGAGGCACCCTTATATAAAGGATGATCTCTATGTAGAATTATCTGCTGGTTCTTGAGATATGTTGACATGTACTCTTCCAATGTACACAATTTTGTATATAGAGCAGCACCAGCAACATCTAAGGCCAAAGGTAAAAAGTCAAGTGCTTCTGTAATGGCTTGCAGTTCTCCATTCTCTAACAACACATCAGTTTTGCCCTCCCTCAATGAGGATTTCTTGAGCAGTGAAAAGGCATCTTCTTTAGACATCACTTCAAGTTTGAGAGTGCTACCCACAGACTGCTGTAGATCAGGATTTCTACTTGTGATCAACACATCCAATGAATGTGCTGGAGGGAGAAGTTTTGAAACCAAAGTAGTCATGCCATCAGCATTATCAAAAACAAGCAAGCACTTTCTGCCTAGTCCAGCTAGCCATTCTATGATGGCTTCACCTGACTCCTCAATCTTGAGAGACTTTATTACAGGATCACGTTTAGAGATTTCTGTAAAACTTGTTAGAAGGGATTCTGCCGTCGTAGCATCAAGCCATAATATCCTCCAGTAGCTAGATGATTGTCAGTGTTCTGAGAATTGCAATGTCTTCCGAGATAATAATGAATTTACCCACAGCTTAAGATCTGCACATTCCTCAGCAAACTTCAAGGAAATTTGCGTCTTTCCAATACCACCCATGCCATACAACAGCAAGTGTTTCCGGCTAGTTACAATATTCTCATGAATGAAGAATGTTCTCAACCTGTCCAGGTACATATCTTGACCAGTGAACCTCGGACTGGAGAAGAGCTTGCGTCTGTAACATGGACCCTCATGGATATCTGATGGACTAAATAAGAATATATAGTTTTACAACGAGAACAGCTACTATTACCTTCAGACCGACTAAGATTTTTTCCATTTTCCGGCTCTGATTTGGAAGGATCATTTCCCATACTTTCTAACAATGAGACCACTACATCGAAATCATCCTCTTCAACCGAGGAAAATTTTACCATATCCATGTGATTCCTGTTCAGCCCAATAGCTTCAGCATTCCGTGCACCCGGAACAACAGCAGAGGACTTTGGCACAATCTGACCCCGTGTGAGCTGATAAGAACCAAATAGTACTGTTCAAGGCACTTACGAAGCTAGATGTGCCGTCATGAAGCACAGTTTGATATACCTCGTACAGAAACTTCGTAGTGAAAGAAGCACTGATGCCATTGTACAGAGATAACTGTATCTCCAACATGTTTGAGTTGCTTGCCAAGTCACATAACAATGCGTGAGCAGTGTTCTCTTTCACTGGGAGAAGTACACGCAGCATTTGGGAGGCAGAGAGTGCAACAGCTGTTCCTTGGTGCGGGGTCCCAAAGAACAGTATCCCAATTGTAGAGCGCATTATTCGTTTGTGATAAGAGAGGTGAGAATTGTTACATTGATTGGCATGAATCAAAGCCTACGGGGACATATCCCAGTTTGAACTCAGCACGAAGTGCTTCGAAATTAAATACGTACAAATTTAAGAATAATCCCCCCTAAGCTGTGGGCAAGAAAGATGATCGGCCGTGTCTAGCTATAATTCAATAAGCATTCTCCATCAACAAAAGAAACTCACCGTAGTAGTTGTTTTGTTCCTAAGCAGAGCGAGTCGCGAAATAAAATTCTCTGCATGACCATACAATGTCTCGTTTATCTTGTTCGATTGACTACCGGTGGATGCGTCATAGCCGTATGTAGCAACTCTGGCGTGAGGGAATCGCTGGGGCAATAGGTCTTTAAGCCAGAGTGTTCCGTTTTCGGCAGTCCAGGACTGTTCGCGATGTCCATCTAGGCCGTGGATGGCGACAATGCTGTTATAATTGTCATTAGGGGAGAAGGGGAGGAAACTTGTTAATAAGACACACTCGATATTCGGGGAGATGCCCTCGACAAGCACTTTGATGCCTAGTCTAGAGTCTGGGCGATCACGAGTATTGTTCCCAATTTCTAGTTCCATCTGAAGACCATGTGTTCAATATACTACTGCCTTTATCTGAAGCAAAATGAAACTACCTAAATTTCAATCTTTTTCGACGAATAGCTTCAAGGATGGGTTGTAGAGAGATAACAGGTGTAGCTGTGACCTTGTCACGTCTTCACAGCACAGGACTGCATCGTGTAATATGACTGAGAAACACGCACAGGAGCACTCTGAGGTATGTCGATTATCGCATTGAACCATTTGATGTTTGCATTTCTTACATAATTTGTTTTTGTCTCCAGGAATTGCTGATCCTCTGCTATTCCTCTCCTTGGCTATGTTGAAATATTCTAAGGGCGCAACAAGATGTTACCAGGATTGTGAGGCTCTGGCTCCATCTATCTGACCTTGGTTGCTCTTGACACACTACGCTTCGCGCCCCATACTCTCATCTACCATTGATCATACTTGTTCGTCCACCACCCGTTTCCTGCCATCCGGGTATCCTCTTCACTCCATTCTCATTTGGCGTACGTGGCTAATGTTGTGGCTCTATTATACCTCGCCGTTGGGTTCCAGCGACCTCTCTTCTGGCTTCATCCCCGCTGATACCTCCATTTTCCGTTCTTGTTCCACATTTGCCGCGTCTGTCGGAGGTTCGCACGGCATGCATGCTCCAACCACAGCCTACAACATCAAGCCTGTATCAGCTTCTTTACGAACAAAAAACATTTGCGATGCTACATTCCCCCTCAATCCAACTCTGCATCACGTCCGCCACCTACTCAGTCTCTTCAGCGAGGCTTCTTCTGTAGGGATATCGAGACGTGTGCTGCTATATAGACATCTATGATACCTCCCATAGGGTCGAATAAGACACTGTGAGAACTTTTGGCGAGCGTGGAGCCCATCTCAGTTTCTGAACGGAAGACGATGCTGACGTGCGTTTACACCACACCCTAGATGAGGTAGGGTATCTTAAGTGTTTTTTCAACGTGTAGTATGTATGCGACGTTGTTTCGACTCAAAACTATAATCTTAATTCGTGTTGCATTCTTTGAAGTATTTACCCTCAGCCCCAAGGGTCGCCTCCAGTTGTCATGATGAATATATTTCGTTCATATAACTTTTATTTATTTCAAAGGTTATCATGGTGACAACACAACGCCCCGCTATACATCTAACTGAGACGGAAACGGAACCAGTAATCAGCTCGGGATTAGAAGCGCGAAAGGTGGGGACAATAATGGAGAGGGGTAGGATAAACGGTCCAGGCAGAGACTCGCATACATTCATCCCTTTCTCCATAACACCCAATCGAGATCACCTCAGAAGTGATAGCCAGGTGACCTTGACAACGCAAGGTCACCAGCATCCACCGGAGCGCCGCTGGGCAGACCACCACCTTATCACTCGCCGCAATCAGTTTTCGCCGAAGATTGAACTTTGTCAGCTAAGGTAGAGGGTGGCTAGGGGAAACGGACTGTAACGGTTTCAAACCGACGAAAGCTCTCATCAGGGGAATACCGCTACCCCTACCGTTTCGCCCTTCCAGAGTTACTGTTTAGGAGTCTACTACTGAGCCTGAGAACCAAATGGAGTGATAAGATTATGGATTCGTGCCGTCCTACGCGTGCAACGAAATCCCGAAAATCTTGAGACCCCATGGGGTAGTATATGGGTGGGCGGTACACCTGTCAGGAGAGGGAGGCTTCAACCCGCGATCAGCGATCGCCGAAGCTGACAGGTCGTGGACCGAGGCCAGCAGGTTTCCCTGCTGGATCGTTTGTCGATGTCCATGCAGCAAGACGATGGTGGACTTGTTTGTCTTGATATCCTAAGCACCCTCCCCTCATCGCCCTCAAACCAACCTCTGGACTCGAGCCCCTAGTATGCCTTGGCGGTTACTTCCTTACCACGTCTGCGAAGGAGACCGCGCCGAGGTTTTGGTTGTGCCCTAGTCTTCGACGACGACGGCAGCTACCGATTTGGTGTGAAACATGAAGCCCTCATGGCTGGGGATTAGCGTGCCTGGAATGATTTGAAAGCGAGAGAGAGCGGTGTGTCCATCCGATGGAGGACAGTGTGGTTGGAGCCTTGGGGACAGCATGGTGTGGACTGGACGTATTATTACAAGTGTGTCAGGAGGGGAGGATGGCGCCCTGTACATTTCAGGCATGACGCCTGTCCTGCAGCGGTTGCCCTTGCACCGAGCTTGCAACGCGGGTTACTGTTCGTGCGAATTACTCGATGGAATTAGGAGGATGGGAATAAAAATGAGTGCAAGTAGTGTTGTAGTCGCCCATTGCGCTGTAGTTGTAATCCAGGTCCTGAAAGATAGCACAATCAGTATCATAGCGCAACACATCAGAAAAGCAAACGAGAAGAGAAAGGGAAGGGAGCGAAGCTCACAAGGAAATGATTCCTATTATAAATCAATCTCCTCGCATACATCTCATCCCGCCAGAGCCGTGGTCCACACAACATGCCAGGCATTGAAAGATGATGCATAGTCTCCGCTCTCTTAACCTCTTCAAATCCCAACCCATTCTTGTCCGAAAGCCACTTGCCATCGCCATTTAGAGTAGTAGCGCTTTCTAGGCACAAACAAGAGTGATAAAAGACCAGGAGGAATGGCAAAGATTAGTGATTGAAGAAAGGAATTACGTCCCTGCGTGGTGCCGACGTGAATGGACCGTGCGGGTAGAGTTGATGGTGGGCAAACCGATCTATAGGACAGGACGCGATAAACGCATGCACACGACGGCCATGACAATCACTACCACCCACCATGTTATGAATTCCCCGTTTCCCCGTGTCCCCGCTCTTTCTCATTCCTATGTGATGAGGCGCAGAGTTTCGATATAGACTTTGTGACTCTGACCAAAAACTGGTACACACATTTCTATAAAATAATTTATCAACTTGAATTTAATTTTCATTACAGCAGAACTCGTATCAATATGTAACATTGTTCTTCTGCCTCTCCTTGGCGATAATAAGTAGGATCACTCCGTGATATACTTACTCGTTCTCGGTCTATTCCATGATTCATCAGATACAGATCGTCACTGTAACACTAACCACCACTCCACGGCTGCTGAACGCCGATCTTGATCTTCTATTGTCTCAGCTTGAACTCGGAAGTCCCGTTGTAAATTCTGATAGCAGCTGTTGACTGCACAGGCCGCAATGTCAAATGCCCCAAACCCGAGTATGGGATCTGTCGCGCTGCCTCACGCTGCCACCAGCTTGTCGCTGACAATCTGATGGTCCAAGCGTCCATTTACCTTAAGTACCAAATAAACTTACCATAACCTGCCATTAGCCGCGGCGTTTGCTGTCATGCTTTTCGATATTTCCCTCACTTTAGATGTCGAGGTAGGCTCACAAACCCAAGCTTTTTGAAAAGTTGTCACTTTTCATCATTTGCTTGCTGAACTACAGATTCAGTACATATGGAGGTCATTATTTCAACGAGTAGCCGCAATTGACAACACTTGATACTGACGAGGTTTTTAGACGTAACTGGTCACTTACCAAGGTCCTATATATTCTGAGTCAATACTTGGGATTATTCAACGGCCTATGAGTCATTGGTTGTTTAATGGAACTGACAAACGTCTAGTCTCAAGTCTAGGTGAATAGTGATCGACATGTGTTGCGGTTATTTGTTCAGCTTTTTATACGTTACTCGTCCTTCCCAGCAGCTAGCCCTCCCTAACAGATAAGTCCGACTGAAGAAAAACCCAAAACTGCTGATATAATTTCAATATGAACTAGATGTTAGTTTGGGGAATTCACTTTTGTGGTTGCGTACGATGGCAGATGTAATATTTGGCCCTGGTATGCGGTTTTGTAAGTTGACGACCACGTCAGATTGGGGCTTCTCAATATTCTAATGATTATTATTATTTAAAGGTGTCATACTGGCCTCCTCCATCCCCTGTAATGCTCTCTTAACAATGCTGCTCCATGCCCGCTTTCGAGACGTAAAATATTGTGTGTTTTGATTCTCGCATTCTCCTCTTATTAATAACGGCATATTTCTTACGATATTCTTCAAGTTCGCTTCATTTTAATCGCTCTCTACATATAACTTCGCAACGTTCTCGTTCCAGTATATCCTTAAATAATACTTTCTCACATTATGTTTAATTCAGCCGAGGATATTGTGTGGCTTTCAGACAGCCCTGCATATCACTATTGACCACATCATATGAGGGTGTTACAGCTCCGTTAGTCCTCACTCGCACTGCAACGGTCCGTATTCCTCAAACCAAAATATTGCCATCATGCCCTATGGTTGTGATGCACTCGTTTCCGCCTTTCGTTACTACGTTAGTATATCTGCAATTGCCTATCCACATCGTACTGATAGTGTGTGTTTCTGTGAAGGATCCCAAATTTTGTGC
This sequence comes from Hysterangium stoloniferum, assembly GCA_015178975.1. NCBI lineage: Eukaryota > Fungi > Basidiomycota > Agaricomycetes > Hysterangiales > Hysterangiaceae > Hysterangium > Hysterangium stoloniferum. The sequence continues at coordinate 1,807,216 of WHVD01000002.1, read as the reverse complement.
TGATATGTAAGAAAATGCTACATACATATGGCGGATGTCGTCTGACACGTACCGTAGCGATGTATTTTGGTCTTGCCATCTATCAAGTAATTAAACACCTGGGAGAACGTGGTCTCTTGCGTACTCTAATGAGCGAGGGGGACGGTCAAATTATGGTATCTATCTTTTCATTCCTATTGCGAGACACTGTTCTGTTTTACTTTTCGTGAGCATATTATCTCGTGATTTTTTTTTAGACGCCACTCATGTCGTATATCCACCATTGAAGGATACTCGGTAAAACTGGAATGTTCACGTTTATATTGCATTACTCGTGTCTCATAGGGGTTGTCCTGGTCAATTTTATGTACTGTGCTCTGTTCCTAGACCGTTTTATCGCCTACGTGGCTTATTCTCAGCACTTTTACAAGATTCCTCGTTGCGGCATATTCAATAACTGTACGTATTCTGCTCCCAAATGAAATTCGTTTTCATTGATTTATCGTTTGTTCATTAGGGATCGCAACTCATATTATTCCGTGGAGGCGAAGTTACTAATAAGACCGGGGTGTACAAGGCAGGAACCGAACACCAAATCGACAAAACGGTCGACTATGAAATGATGGCCATGATATCAGACGGCTCGGTACTCGATGAAACTAAGTCGGAACGCGGGCTATCATCTCTTCCAATTCTGGAAAGTAACTTCGACAGCAGATATTACGAAATACAGGAAATAGATACTCGAACGATAAATGCGAATTTGTGACGTGGCCATCTAACGCATCATGAAGTGGAGGGATGATTTAGGAAAGTAAAACTGCAAACGTTCTCAGTGACAGAAAGGAATATCACCCCGTGCCTGTTCCTAGATACTTGACTATCTCACAATGGGAAGCAGGATTGTATTAATAGTTAATATGGATACTGATGTAAATTGGAATATTATTGTACAGTGCGCAGCTGAAGTTTCCTGCCAGTGACAGTGTTATGGCAACTTCTAGTCGAAGTCTGAGTACATCAACTTTGATTGCCAGCGTAGATCTGCCTAGATTGGGCCTGGGAAGGTGCTTCTTCAGTTCCGCATCACAACCCCTGCCTCTTTATTATCCCACCTTACTCAGTCCCAGGTGGAATCCTCCAGCATTGCCCTATCAAGTGGACAAAAAATTTTCTGAGACACATCATTTTGCCCAGGACTTGGGTGATTGGTGGGGGCATGTCGGTTTGAGAAAAGAAATATCCTGATTTTTTCAGGTTTTGATAGGACTTGTCCATCTAATTTTCACCAAACTATGTTCCCGTACAATGGTCAATATACAGATGCTTAAAAGATACTTTAGACACCCGATCATCCTCCACCCACATTTTGGATCTTTAAACAATTTGGAACTTGAGACCTACAGAGCGTGGATGTCACTTCCAATATATAAAAGGGATATTAGTAGAAACATCAGGAACTGCCTATGTAGGACTTCACATAACTCCTATAGGCTAGGAACATGGTAGTTGCACAAGGCATAGTACGACCTGTGGGGGGCAAGCCCCCCACCTCACCATGCCACAACTTCACTCTGTATCAACAATTTTAAGTATATATTAAGGCATGTAATCTAACTGAGAGAAACCTATTTCAAAGTGATTGGAAAATGATAGTTAGATATCCCTCACTTCAAAAAATGCGGAAATGCATAGAAACTATGGATCATATATTGCTCACCTATAGGTCTCATGAGGGGACTTGTCTGGCAGTTGACTGACAGGGTGTGAAAACCAGTGGGGAATGGCCTGGACTTGCTCTCGGAATTGTCCGGTCATGAACTGGCAAATTATGAATTGCCCTGGGAGAAGCCAGGTATTACTAATCCAGCTCTGTCTAATGTGGAATCTGTGTGTGAGGAACTGTATTGTTGGGTAGAGGGAGAGTGTCAGCTCTCCACATATGCATGGGAAGACTTGCTGCTCAAGAGGGTGGGTTTCATTATGCATTTACAACTCTCACTTTGCTGTGCGGCTATTTTGGATCATTTTCATCAACTCTAAGACTCATATGACTGCTATATTACCCACTGTCCTCAAGCTGAGGGTAAAATAAGCTTAAAAGAATGATGGGATGTCAGTGAGCAAAATTTTAAAGACTGTGGATCAACAGAGTAGTCATAAGAGAATGAAGATGTGAGAGTTCTCCTTATGCTTGGCTGGACATTGAGTACCAAAATACTCCCAGCAAGCTAGGGATTGTATGGCACTTGTCATGAGATGTGCCTTCTTACCAACCTTGTATTGGAGGCTACCCATCTCATCTAGAAGATATGTCATGAAGTATGGATTGCATTGTCCAACTTCAAACAGGAGCAGACAGGAAACTTGTGGGTTCTGAGAATATGTTGAGGCAGATACTAAGTCAAAGCTAAGTTGATTTTCTGATTGGATTGTAAGTACAGGCAGTAGCTAGACTATTGTTACGACTGTGTCGCAACCCTTCACAGGCCGACGGTCCCCGATGGAATACCCTCGTTATACGTCTTCGACAATACAACCCTTCGCAAGCCGTCGGTTTCCCGACGCTGACATATGCTCTCCGGTCAATCAAACCCGACTACGCCTTTCTGTCTGGTTATGCTTTGATATGTCCCTTTCATCATGTTGATCCGTCTCATCTTATGTTCCACGTATGTCTATCTATATTTGTAGTCCTCAAACTATTTCCTTTTATCGTAATTTCCATTCTCGGTTATCATCGGCCTCCGAACTAATCATAAACTTCCTGTTCCTAGTCAAGCTTAATGTTAATGCCGTTTTCCGCCCTCCTCCCCATTAGTATTTTCTAGACGCCTGTTACTTGTATATGAACTCGCTGTAATTGTAGTTACTAGGCAATCAGAATATCGACTCAGAATACCCTCATACACCTGTATCAGTCTCATACTAAGACTTCCCCCATCCGCCTTCGCGTGCGCTTGCCCACTCCCGGCCCCGACCCCTTGGCCCGACGCCCGACTTGTCCTTCGATTCCGATCGGTATCACGCCGAAAGGTACTCACTAGGACTAGTCTTCGCCCGCCCGAAATTTAAGGACATCCTACGGATATTTGCGAGGGCGCAGCCCATAAGCTGAAGCCAAGTCCTTCCGATCGGTCCCTGTCGGCCACCGACATTAGTCAGTTTCTAGTTCTTAACAACTATATAGACTAGTAGATTATTGTACTACATATCAAGAGATACAAAAAGACATATCAGGCATACAATAAGACAATAAACCAGATGTCAAATGGGCAAGGACAGATTAGGAACAAGGAGTCTGGGATGTCTGGGCAGAGATTTAAAGTGAAGGATAAAAAAATATAAAATAAGAACAATACTCAATTCCCCTATAGAGTATTGCATCACTCACAGTCTATCTTTCACATTGGTTCATCCAGAAGAATTGGGCTTCAACAAAGACATGGTTGCCAATCTCAAAATCAGGTGGTGGGATCTGGTTTTGGTCCAACTGAACATTGATATTGTTCTTGGGCAGATGTTATTGCAGTCCAGAGATCCTGGTGGAGTTCATTGAGGTCTGTGACAAACTCTTGAGCATGCATTGAGGCTAGGGTGTGTTCTGGGTGTACTGTGAGATTGGTGTTGTGACCCTTGTTGGCAAAAAAGGGTGACACACCAGTGGTAGTGGTGGAGTGCATTATTGTAAGCAAATTCTGCCAGTGGTAGTAGAGATTTCCAATTGTCCTGTTGATAGTTGCAATATACACAGAGGTATTGTCCAATATCTGATTGATGTACTCAGGAGGATAACCCAAAACTTTAAAAGTTATTTGTCCACTAAAGTTTATATATTTATATTGTTTGTTGTAGAATTAAGATTTAATCAAGTTCAGTCTATTAGATGAACATTCTGGAGAATAAGGAATATTTATATTTATCTTGTATCTGACAAAAGTTAGTCAAACAAACATATATAGATTATCCTTTTGGGGATAAATTCCACAACATGGATTGGTTGGCCAGATAGTTCTGGTTAACTTTCTAAACCAAATAAATTTAAATTATATGAACTACATTTGAAAGTTCACATGTATACAAGAGAATGCATCTTATCCCAAAGATTAAGTCATAACCCAGATAATCTCATTTAACCATGACATTTGTGCATATTTTAAAGTCACAGAGATACTAGAGAATGTATTTTATCCCAAAGATTAGGTAACAACCCAGATAATCTTGTATAACCATGACATTTGTGCATATTTTAAAAGATGATACAAGTCTTAAAAATAAAATTTTGGGGTAATGAAATATAGACCCCTAAAACATGTAGTCATAGCCAGAGGAAATAGTCTCACTTAAAAATATGAGATCTTTTCCATAAAATTTTGTATATTCAATGAAATGTGACTATCCTCCTCAGTTTATCCATCACCGTCTGGATGGTATCCAGATGTAAAATGTAACTTCATATCAAGAGCTTGTCAGAGGGATCTAAAGAAATGGGATACAAACTTGGAGCCTTGATTGGAAGTTACAGGGGATGGGACACCATGCTTGGAAAATATATTGATAATGAAAGGTTCCACAAGTTGCATGGATGTGATGGTATCATATGTAGGGATGAAATACCTTGCTTGGAGAATCTGTCAACAATGACTAGAATTGTGGAAAAACCTTTGGAGTCTTGCAGGTATTTGATGAAATCCATAGAAATGGAATTCCATGGATGCTCTGGTACTGGGAGTTGCTTCAGAAGGCATATGGCTTGTGTTGCTGTGATTTGGAGTGTAAACAAGTAATGCATGATTTACAGAAATGTCAAGGTGTACCTTGGTTACATCTAGTGGAATTGCTGATAGAAGGTCTTGGTGTAGTTTCTCAATGTCCATGATGATAATACCACACATGATGATGAATGAGATAAGTAGCATGGACTGATATGGTAAGTTGCACATTTGTGGAAATAGGTTTCAGATTATGTGGATTTGCCATGGCATAGTTGTTACTCCCCTCTTTGGGATAGATATCCCATCATCTAGTCAAAGCATTGGGTTTTCTGCCAAGGTGTCTGTGGCAAAAACAGATAATCATATTAAAAGCAGATAAATATTTAGACCAATGGGGTTGCTGGTGGGTCAAATGTTTGATGGTTGCAAAATATTCCAGATTTTTGTGATCAGTGACAACATCAACTGGGGTTTGCATGCCCTCCAAATAATGCCATCACACTTTGAATGCTTCAAAAATTGCAAGAAGATCTTTGTCATATACATCATAGTTGAGCTCAGGTCTAGTAAAAGTCCAGGAGAGAAAGGCTACTGGGTGCACTTCTCTGTTGGAGTCCTGAATTGACAAAATGGCACCTAATGCATAATCTGAGGTATCTGTTTCAACAATGAGTGGGGAGTCCAGTTTCCAATGTGAAAGGATGGGGGCTGAAGAGAAAGCATTTTCAAAATATTGAAAGCTGCACAATACTTACCATTAAAGTTTCATGGAGAGTGAGATGAGTAAGGGAACCATGATGTCAGAATAGTTGTGGATTGTTATGACCGGAAAACCCCCCAGACTCTGGGAACTACCCTATATGCACCTGCACCCTTTATGCACCAGTTATCAGTTAACCAGAATACCTGCTGGAACCTGGATGTCAGACCTGTCCATGCCCAACCTTTGTTATCTCACATACCAGTCACTGGAATACCTGCCTGGACCCTGCACACATCATCCCTGTCTATCTCTGACCCTGTCCCACACATCAGTCACTGGACTCTGCCCATAAAACCCCTCAGCTCTCTAACTGAGCCCCATTCCTGTTATGGTCAAATGACCTGTCACGTTCTGGACTCCACTCTGCTCCATTCTGTTCCTAACACCAAATTTGGTGTTTATTTATCTCATTTCATGATTACTTGTTTAGATCTCATTATTACTGGATTTGGTATTGCATACATTCTAAAGTCTATATAACCTAGCTAATGTTGTACATACAATCCGGTCAGAAAATCAACTAAGTTTTCAGACAAAATCCTCCCCCAGTTACTTTACATACCCACTCCATCTCCATCTCACAACACCTGACCTTGTCAGAGCCTGTGTTACGACCAGAATTCCTGCTAGACTCTGGGCACTAACTTATATGCACCTGCACCCTATATGCACTAATTGTCAGTTTACCGGAATTCCTGCCAGACTCCGTACGTCAGACTTGTCTACGTTCGACTTCATTACGTTGTGTATCAGTCACTGGAATACCCACTGGACTCCATCCCTGTCTATGTCTGACCTCGTCTCACGTATGAGTCACCGGACCCCACTCGGAAAACCTGTCATCCCTCTAACAGAGCCCCGTTCCCATTTTAGTCAAATGACCTGTCATGATTTGGACTCCACTCCCACTCCGTTTCCCATTATGGTTTATGATTTGTCACAATTTGGACTCCGCTCCATTCCGTCCCATTCCTAACACCAAATTTGGTGTTTACTATTCTCGTTTTATGTTTTGCTAGTTTCGTTTCATCATTACTGGATTTGGTATGTCATTCATTCCACAGTCTATATAGTCTGGCAGATGTTGTACATACAATCCAGTCAGAAAATCGGCTTAGATTCCCCCCAGTAATCTAATACATTTTCCGCTCTAAACTCCTACTTGAATTACACTGCTCACGCTAGTTGGAGCCCATGGGCTCCGACACATCTATCTCTCTTATTTATCTCGACTCCCAACCACTCAACCCACGACCTCTGACCTACGATTCCTTGACCCACGAACCCTGCCCAGACTCCCCAGGATTCCCATCCACCTGTCTGAAATTGGACAACACGATCTCATGAGGGCACACCCTATAAGCTGAAGCCAAGTCCTACCAGATATTCTGCAGGTTTCTCCAGAAACCCACTGTGTATGTACCCTAACAGCCTGCAGGCTTTCCAACTGGTCCTTCAACATCAACATCTGACCTATCAATGTCTGACCTATCAATGTCTGACCTATCATCTACACCTGGACTCCCCAGGTTTCCTGTCTGCCCACCTGAAGTTGGACACAATGATCTCATGAGGGTGCAGCCTATAAGCTGAAGCCAAGTCCTACTGGAATATCCACAGGTTTCTCTGGAAACCCTCCGCTAAGCTTTGCTTGACCCTTAACATGGATAAACCATTGGTAAAAGTTGGCAAACTCAAGGAAGGATTGTATGTCTTTAACCTTGTGGGTTTCTGGCCAATCCTTGATGGCTTGTACTTT